>CM043363.1:29746656-29831656 GCA_023718395.1 Leucaspius delineatus
AATCGTAGATTAGAGCGTCTGCTTCGGTTCTCCGCGTCCTCTGCCCATGATTTCAGCTCAGTGTTTTCCTTTTCAAGCACTTTTACCCGTTTGACCAGCTCTGTTATATCATCCTCATTTGAGCTGACTCTCTGCTCCAGCTCAATAACCTGCTCTCCAAACATTTGAAGCGATCCATCTATTTTGGCCAGGTTGGCTCCAAGTGAATCAATTTTGGCATCCAAGTGTGAAATCATCTCTAGCTTCATCTGCTGCATCATGTCCAAAATACTTTGGAGAGTAATTGTTTCATCACCCATTGAGAGATGTTGTGGAAATTCTTTTCTCAACTTTTATCAATAATTGTAAGACAGTAGGATATCTCAAAGGTTAACAAAGATCAGCTTTATTTCTTGCAAGAAAGTCAGTTCACACATCAGTCAGAGTCTGATATGAGAAGGGCGCTGACTTCTCCTTTTTGCCCAGCTATATACCCTTAACACATCCTGGTCTGTCTCAAAAGATCGCCTTGGTTTACCTTAAAAGGCAACATGTCTCTGTTCGAAATCTCTTCTAGCATAAATTCTATCTAGACAAAGCAATACATGTCTGCAAAAGTTTCCTGTTTTCAGCTGCTGCTCAAATTCACACATTTTGCTTATCTCTATTTCTATCAAAGCTGCGCACATACTTTTCACACTTGAAGTACAACAATAGGTCACTTTGAGTACACATAGTCTCTTTGCTACTAAGTCGTCTATCACCCAGAACATTTTGTTCCTGTAACCTTATATGATTATATTTCTTTAAATGCTTATGAGTAAAAATAAATGTTCAACGTTAACACAAGTTGTACACACAGAAGTAAAAAACACATCTAAATGTAAAATTTCCATTACAATCCACCCCATGTTCATTCAAAGAACATATACACAATTTGACATTTACTTCTCCATAATCATAGTAATTTACAACAGGTAAATTTTCCCCATGGTCATTTAATTTCTTAGTCAAACTCATGTTCGCTCTCGTTCTCATATACCTCATCTTCAGGCACTGTAACCTCAATTTCATCTTCTTCCCAACATTCTAATTCTAGCAATCTAATTCTATTTTTTTTTAAAAAACTAATCATAGTACAAAACCATAGTACATTGCCTTTTAACTTTGAATCAAGTTTCATTATCCTTTGCTAAATTTCGAATCACATTGATCTATTAGGCCTTTAACAGGCTGATACTGCTGATTAAACATTTTTCTTAACCTTATTTTGCTAGCTTTTAGGCTATTGTTTTACTTAGTCAGATCTATTTAAGGATCTGTGTAATAAAATCTAACCCAAAAAGTTCTATAATTTTCATTTTTATCCTTAACACAAATATCAATAGTTGTATTATCTCGTTTCAAACAATCATTAATTTTAAAATTATCTCTCACTCAGCTGTTGCCATGAGAATAGCTTTAGCTGCTGATATGTCATTTAATCATTAATCACCTATCCTAAAATCCTATTTTTCCAGAATTAACCGATGGACATAACATGTCCTGCCTCTATTTGTTGGCAATGCGGAATAGTTCATAATGGATCCATTGATCCAGATCATTAAATCTGTAACTTCATTCTGAATTAAGAAAGCTTTTTAGAATTTTGCTTTGAGCAAATATTCTATTTCACTGAAATGTCTTAACTGTTTAGATTCATTTTAGTTTTTAAATTGAACATTTCAACTGTGTTAAATTCAAATTCAAAAGTGTTACATTGTTCTTGGTCTAGGTTTTAACTTTGTGCCCCCTACATATTTTTTTTTTAATTCGTTGAAGACCTTTTTCCAACAAAACAAGTCCATATTTCATTTATGGAAACCGGGCTAAATTAGCAAGCACTGTTACTGTATTCCTAGATAGACTAGACCCGCAGTCACCTCTCAGATATCAAATACAGACATTAGACAATACATGAAAGGAATATTTCAATAATCACACTGGTAACTTCTTTTACTAATAATAATCCAGAAATTAAATATGTTTCCCAAAATCAATCTCCTTTTGAAAGTTTTTCTTTTGCTATTTTAACAAATGGAAACACCTAAAAAATATTTAATTTAGTCATTAATTAATTGCTATAGAAGTCTTACCCTATTATCTATTTGGACCTAGTCCAGCAAAGTTACTTAGCCTCCCTTATAAGAGAACAATTATTACCACTATTCATTTTTTAGCATCTATGATATCTGAATTAGGGTTCTAAAACCCTCAAGTTTCTTCAAAAATAGTCCCTAGATTATTCATTATCTTTACAGTAATGTACCTATTTAGAGTCCTTATACTCTATAGAATTAGGACATTTTCCTCTTCTTAATTTACGAGTACCTGAAATATTTTCAAATTCATCAGTAGTTGTTCAAATAATAGATCTAAATACTCAGTCCTACAGTATAGTTTGATTAAACATCAATAAACATCACACAAAATTAATTATTCTGCTAAGCTTAAACCATCAGTTGGTCCACATCTTCCTTCAGATGTGTTGATCATCTCGTTGCCCCATGGACGTTCCATCTTCACCAGGGTGATTCTTTGCGAACCGTCGCAATGGGCTTTCCCACGTTGGCAAGGGAGGAATGTTACTAGCACATCCTTGATCCCCCACTTGATGCTTTGCGGTGTCAGGCATTGGCGTTGGCGTTGTTGAGGGCTGGTTGGTGTAGTTTAAGTCGAGATGCTTGGACGGAGGTGTCACTGCACCCCAGATGGGACCTTGTTTGTGGAGTGAACCACAAGAACAACCTGTGAATGGAGACCTTGAGTTTTTTTGTTAGTGACAACATTTATCATGTCGCCAGACTAATCTACTTGTCTGGCCGGTCGTCCTTTTTTGATGAGACCTGTAAAATTTCATGTTAAACAGTAACAAGACAATATTTTATACATTTGGAACAGAATCAGTTCTGTTCGCTGAGATCCATCATGACATCCTGTAAAAAGGAAAAAGTTAAATATGGGGTGGACAGGGCAAGCTTGCTTGCTCTCTGCCTTCCCAAAGTTATACGCTGCGCAGGTGTGGCATTGTTTATTTCTGCCACAACAATAACCCAGCTCAGGATAGTTAGCCAAAATCATCCATGGCCATTATTTTGTTGGGTATATTTTCTTCCCTGTTGGGCCATATTTTACCCTGTGGGCCCACTTTATAAATTTAGATACAGCTGTTTTGATTGACATCATTTATGTCTCTGAACACCATAATTCACACACTCACTTTCACACACTCCACACACACCTCTCTGGCCAGAGATTCATTCATTCATTCTTGTCTGCCTTAGCAGTTTATGAACTGAATGGGGAACATATATTAGGAGTGGAATACCACCAAATATGAACGGTAACAAAGTTCGACGACGACAGAAACTACTGAACGTAGACACACTGTGGCATTCCCCTTGCGACAGTGTCTGAACGTTACGATATCAATTCTCAGTTGTCCGATGCAGTCGTCATGTGTTTGAGTTTAACACCGTGAACGTAAACCTAACTTTTCAAAATCAAATAGATTAAACACTTTAAATAGAAATCGTATAGACCTACAATTGAGTTGAGAGAATCTGTTTTAATTTCTCAAATGCAATTTGTCATTCTTTGCACAATTTCAATTTTCCAACTTTTTGTTGTTGCTCATAAGCTATTTAAAAGAAGATTTGGAAATCTTCACACAATCTTTGATCCATGGACAAAAATAAAAAAAACATTTCTATCTCGCTGATGATGACAGCATGTGATTTCAAATGTTTATAATTAGAAAACATTGTTTCTATTGAATCTAGAAAATTACCTTTTAAATGAAATGGAGTGACCAATATTTTTGTCAAATCACAATTTATATTTCCCATATGCACAATGCACAAAAATTATCTTAGTTAAACATACAGTAAACCATTGACTCTTAGAATCTCATAGATCAAAACCATTTTTCCTCACTGTCTCCCAGGGATAACGGGATTCAAATTCTAGACGCCTTCATATAGAAAGTATAATATTTAAAAACACGTGCAATTCATATAGTACTATTTATTCATTACTTTAACAGTTCTGATTCCCTTAATATTTTCTCTTAGTGACTGTTTGTAAAACCCTGTGCTCTCAGATGGCCACACATTTTGTCAGCCACCAATCTTTTAGTCACACTGTTTCACAAAAAGCCCCACTTCTCTCCACTCTGCAGTCAGTGGTTTAGCTAAAGAGATGTGAGGGACTTCCCCCTCAACATCATACAGTGATGCTTGGCTATCAGTCAATTCAACCTTCACAGCACACCATTTATCTGACCAAACTAACTCTGGGGTTTTCAGTTCCTCAATCTCTAGTTCAGACCATTTTTCATCAAATATTTCATCTGGCTCACTGCTAACATGACATGTGCAATGCAAATCACTTTCTTCCATAAAATCATGGTCAGGAGGCATCCTATTCGTGGCTTTGTTTTGCAGACCACATTGAGGAGTGCTCCATTCGAAAACATATAATATTTCAGTTGGCATTCGCACCATACTCATATCAGCAGTGAGGCCACTGTCATCACAATACAAGTTCAACTTTAGTTTACACATCAAATCTCTTCTCAGAAGATTACAAGGACAGGTAGTAGTTACAAGAAAAGCATGAGAAAATGAGCGATCACCAATCTGACAAGACAAATCTGCTGTATATGGTTCCTTTACCAGATGCCCTGTGGCACTTCTGGAGGTTGCCCATTTTCCAGATAATACAGTTAAATCAGGCAATTGTTCGTTTTTAATTCCTGAGTTCGTCACTCCACTGTCAATTTAGAACTTAATTTTCTTTCCCTCGACACTAATGTCAATCTTTGATAATTTTGCAAATGCTTTATACATTCGTTCAGTGTCAGCAAGCAAATTTTCTTCATTGCAAGAAACAGCAAGCACATTTTCTTCATTGCAAGGAGCAGAAAAAGAGATAAGATTAAACATATTTACCACCTGGGAGTCAGACCCTTCACCGTCGCTCCCCTCCCCCTCCACTTTCAATCTCCTTGTGGCTCTGGTGGCTGTTGGAATCCTTTCTTCTTTGGAGGATCCGGACAGTCATTTCTCCAGTGTCCTTTTCGCCCACAATTACAACAAGCTTCAGGGTCCATTGCGGGTCGGTCCCCCATTCCACGTCCTCCTCCACCCCATCTTCAGCAGAGCCAGTTGAGTGTCTTTGTCAGTCTTTTTCTGTTTGTTCTTGGCTTGGTCTCTCAGCAGCTGTTGTTGATGCGTTGCGTGTCGCCGGATTTCTTCCAGACGCGCTTGGTGGTACCCCACACAAGACGTTTTGACCTTTTTCCCTATTTCAGGGTCCAGACCGTCCAGAAAAAACATTTTTCAGATATTCTTCATACGTACTTATCTTTGATTGTCTGGCCTGTGCTTCTCTTTGGGTTGGTGAACATTTACGAATTTTGCGGATAGAGGAGTGTAGTCTGGAGGAGCAGAGGGCAGGGTGATCGAACCTAGCAAGCTTCGATATGGGTGTTTTGGTGGGCTTGCTTGCAGACTCGTTCCCTCTTCTTCTTTGTCTTCCTCAGGATCTTGACTTCCCATTGCTCCTGGTTGTCTTTGTGGTTCGTGGAGGGCCACTGCTGGTGGTGGTTGGTAGGGGGAGTAGGGAGCCGGACAGTGGTCGTCCTCAGCCAGGCGGGTTTTCATGCATCTCATTTCCTCGGAAGAATTAGAAACAGAGTTTAGTAAAGTTTTTTTTTTTTTTTTCTGGCTTCCTCTTTCTGGCTTCCTCTGCCTTTGTCTCTCTACTTTTTGCACTCTTTAATGGTGCTAATGCTGCATTTATCTGTTTTCTTTGTCTGGTAATTGCCTCATTTAACCATACATCTATAATTCGACCATCAAAGTCATAATTATCTTTTTCTGTATATTTTTGGACTTGTTTTTGTTCAATTTTCCTTTGTCTTTTGCAGATGGCTTACACTCAGACATTAAACACACATTAAATCCGTACAATTTAATTAACTGTGGTATCCTATGATGCCACCCTGTTCCATTCTTCTTGGTCATGGAACAATAATTCCCTTTTGAGAAATCCACTGTCTCCAACTCTTTATCATTAACATTACTCATTTTTGCACAAATTTTACTCAACAGTATTTGTATTTGCGTATTTAAATTCTTCAGTATTTATATTTGCGTATTTAAATCTTTCTCCTCACGTGGTCACCACGTACTATATTTACTGTGTTAATTCTTTCCCCCAGCGTGGCCACCACGCCTGCCTAAATCCGTCGATCTAGGACTTTCAAAAATGCCCACATCCGTCGATGCTAGGTCTTTTTCCCAGACAAGTGCCTTGTTAAATATTTGGAAGTTACTTTCAGGCTTATTCCAAACCGCAAACTTGTCTAGACTTTTGAGAAGGTTACTTTCAGGCTTATTCTCAAAATTCTGGCCCTTCTGGGAAAACAATTAACACCTGCATTTGAGACTATTACTTTCAGGCTTATTCTCAAATCCTTTTGGAAATTACTTTCAGGCTTATTCCAAAAATCCTGACCCTTTTAGGAAAAATATTCAATACGCAAATAATTTTCTTATATCTCATTTACCACGTAAATAATTTTTCCTCTCACCGTCTTTTGATGACCTCGTGAGTTCAGTTCTGGGAGTACGTTCACCTCCGTTCGTCGTGATGAGTAGAACAATTCTCTCTCCTTAAACTTGAGGATTTTGAGCCGCAGAGCTGGTCTCTCGGGATGATCAATTCAATTGTCCCTCTATCACGGCGATCGGTTGGTTCACGGTTATCCCATCATCCTCGTCGCCATTTGTTGTGGAAATTCTTTTCTCAACTTTTATCAATAATTGTAAGACAGTAGGATATCTCAAAGGTTAACAAAGATCAGCTTTATTTCTTGCAAGAAAGTCAGTTCACACATCAGTCAGAGTCTGATATGAGAAGGGCGCTGACTTCTCCTTTTTGCCCAGCTATATACCCTTAACACATCCTGGTCTGTCTCAAAAGATCGCCTTGGTTTACCTTAAAAGGCAACATGTCTCTGTTCGAAATCTCTTCTAGCATAAATTCTATCTAGACAAAGCAATACATGTCTGCAAAAGTTTCCTGTTTTCAGCTGCTGCTCAAATTCACACATTTTGCTTATCTCTATTTCTATCAAAGCTGCGCACATACTTTTCACACTTGAAGTACAACAATAGGTCACTTTGAGTACACATAGTCTCTTTGCTACTAAGTCGTCTATCACCCAGAACATTTTGTTCCTGTAACCTTATATGATTATATTTCTTTAAATGCTTATGAGTAAAAATAAATGTTCAACGTTAACACAAGTTGTACACACAGAAGTAAAAAACACATCTAAATGTAAAATTTCCATTACAGAGACCGGTTTCTTCCCACTCGCACAAAGAGAAGAATATGTTCCAATGACTTGTTGGTTTGAAGTTGGAGATTGGTTTAGTTTGCTTATCTTGATATAACTCTAATAGATCCTTGAAGAAAATCGTTTTGCAGTGGAAAAATTATGTCACAATGACCTCAGTTAAGCAAAAACATTGGGCCAGCAGACTGAGCTTGCAGCACACACTCACACCACGGGGGCCATCTTGGAAAAAAGTGACACACTTCCTAATTAGACAGCCAAAATCGACATGTTCTTAGCAGAGCTCCTGAAAAAGGAGCTGTACAAATATATTGAAATGGTTTTTGGTACTTATACCGCAAATATAAATTCTTAAGGACATCAAAACCTAAAATAAAACTACAGAAAGGTATACAATATGGGACCTTTAACACTGAAAAGTTAAATATGCATATTCTTATCTGTTCTGCGAGAGCAAGGGTACAGCAGAACTAGTGTAGCCTCTATAGCCTATGTATAGATGTTTTTAAAACTGAAAACTCCAAAAAGCAACGATATTGTCAGACATCCATGAGTGCATGTTCACAGAGGAAAACAATACTGAGATTATATGCAGAAAATGAATTTGCAGCAAATTTCTGTCATTTATTCATTTTGAGCTCTTGCAGTTTTTGCTTCTGATACATCAGGTTTGTCTTTTCTTACAGAATTCTGAAATGACGGAGGTGGTTTACACGTTTAATCACAGATCAATAATCAAACTCTCTGTGATTGTTTCTTAAATTGCTCATTGGATTGGCATTTGTGTTTTACACTGTATTACTCTTTCAAATAAAATAAAATTTACATTTGTTGAATTAAATTATGCTTTTTGATTCCTTTAGTGTGATATCGATATCCACTTTGCACAACAAAATATTTAGTTTGTTTATCAAATCATGAGAAACTCATAAACATGGAATGTGTAGCACACATATATTTCAGTGTATTGAAGTGATCTTGGCATCAAATAAAGAGTTTTAAATCAATATAAATCTGTACGTCTCTCAGAGTCATACTAATTATTTAACACAATTATGGCAAAACAAGCATTTATGGGACTACAGTTATAGAAGTTGTATATAAACAACGTCTAAAATTTGTCTAAATTTGGTGTTGAAAAGACATCCACAAATGACCACATTTGGACTATAAATAACCCTTACACAGAGGTCCCACAGACGTCAACATTAGATGTGCGGTAGACGTCGAAAAAAGACGTCGCCTGGCGTTACAAAACAACTGCTTCAGTGAACCGAAATTGGATGTCCAAACATTACATAGAAAAGATGTCACATTGCGCAGTGGGTCTAAGCCCATTAGCCACAATGCAATGTGGGCATTCATATCCAACCCATTCTCACTCCCAAGGCGTCAAAAACTGAAGCATGGTCAAGCGCCCACGGCGTCACAAAGATGACGCCAAAGGCGCCACTCGGCATCACTCTATGACGAATTTGGAACTCCGTTGCTGTTAATGGGAAACCTGTGGTGTCAACAAAAAACGCAGATTTTATCAGTAGGAAATCACGCTGAAGAAGTCTCGTTCTGAACACATTGCGATATTTGGCATCAGTTCACGTGTGCCAGATGTTGGTAAGTAGTCGTAAAATACGCTGTCCTAATAATGTTTGATATAATGTATTTTCTGTTTGTCGATATTAATCAGATTAGCTCATGTTCAGTCACTGTATTATATCTTACATCTCCATGGAGGCTTTGCGTTTTATTGCTTTCTAAATCAAAACAGGGTGATTAAACACTGTCTGTCATGTGACGTGCTATAGGCCTAGACCTTCAATCAGTTAATCATATTTATATCAGGTTTAAAGTACAGCAATTAGTTCCAAAGTGGTATTTGTAGTAGAAACACAGTAAAAACAACACTTACCATGTTTTTACCACAGTAACATTAGTTTTACTGTGATAAGTGTAGTAAAAAGAAAGTAATCACAAAACTTACAATATAATGCCTAATAATGTAAAATCCAATATTTATAAGGTAAATCAGTACTTTTTCCTTTAAATAATCATATATATTATACATAATGCTATTTTCTTTTCTCTTTTTTCAGCTGAAAAGACCAAAAGGGCCTTTCGGACTCAGTCAGCCCATTATTGTTTGAGGAGAAGTAAACGGAGGAGAAGGACAGCTGCAAAGGCAAATATTTGCAATGGTATGTATGTGTTGGTTTTAACCCTAAATCACCCGAAGACTAGATTAACTAATCATTTCTCTTTCCGGTACTGACAGCATAGTCTCTATGGGACTGACAGGATGAACGAAAGACTCGGAGGACCCGGCCGAGCCGAACCCGAACTCCCGAAGACTCAAACTAATCATTTCTGTTCAAGGGGGTAATCCAGCATCCGGAAAGCGTACCTTCTATGGGGGCATCCTTTGGCTGACAAGCCATCCTCTGCTGTTAGCATTCCATTGACTCCCATTCATTTTGGCGTCACTTTGACAGCGAACAACTTTACATTTGAGGTGTTCAAATACACTATTGTCCACTGTTTATTTCTAAAGAAACACGACAATGTATAAAATGCTCCATGTATCTTACGTTACGTAGAAGATGTTTTTGTAAAAATAGGCTAACGATTGCGTCATAACCACGCGACTCTCTGTCGCACTGTAGATAAATTACCTTATAGACAGGAAAAGAAGCTTGCAGGCAATCGGGGGGATGTGGAGGCATAAAGTCCGATAAAGTCAAGGGAGAAGCCCATAGAGAAAAAGAAAAGTTGCTTCTGCTCCTAGCTCATGGACAGCTCCTACTCACAGATAGTGTCTGCAAGATTTGGAAGGGAATGATTCCGATTTCTCTTGGCACAGCTACTAGAAGACAGACGGGTTGCTCACGTCACATCTACATTGTCAAACTCAGTTTGAGGCTGCGCAGTATGATCAGCCATCAGGAAGTGAGTGCTTCTGATTGACTTCACTTGTCTCCATTGAAGTCTATGGGGCTGCTGTGTCCATTTCTTTTACTGTCTATGGTTTACTCTGGTGTTGAGTAATGATGCTCATTAAATATGCCCTTGTATCCGAGCTGCAACAATCACATCGGGTTATATGATATAGGCGGGCCAGAGGCGAGATGACGACAGCGCTGTGACGTCGAAGTCATAAGTAGCCTACACTTTGCAAGATGGCTATGGATGAACACCAGTTGTTTGAAATGGCTTTGGCCGCTACAATGAACGAGTTAAGACTTGGCTTTTTATCTAAAAGATACAGAAGATGGCGCTCGAATCCTTCCTTTGCAAGAAGGATGTTTTTGCTGTTTTGCCAACCGGATACGGCAAGAGTCTAATCTACCAGTAGTGTTGTTTTTGGCAGCCTGTTTTAATTTTAGTTTTAGTCTAGTCTTTGTGTCAGGCTGTCATTTTAGTTTTTATTAGTTTTAGTCACATTCATACTCTTTTTAGTCTAGTCTAGTTTTAGTCGACGAAAACTGATGACATTTTAGTCTAGTTTTAGTCAACGAAAACTGATGACATTTTAGTCTAGTTTTAGTCGACGAAAACTGATGACATTTTAGTCTAGTTTTAGTCAAATGAAAATTGTATTTTAGTCTCTTTTTAGTAATGTGATTCTATTTAACCCAGTCAATATAGAATTTCAAACAAGGCTATCTTATTATAGGCTATTTAGTAGGCCTAGGCCTATATTTAGGGCTGTGACGGTGGCAGGTTTTTTTTTTTACCACCGCGGTAATGGACCAACTACCGGCGGTGGTTGGGGGGGTTATTAAAAAAAAAAACTCGTTTTATATTTCCACACAAAGACGCGTGATATACACTCTGCGCTTTGAGAGGGATGTGGGACGCAGGAAAACACGAAGATATCGATCTCTATCGATCTCTTTATGATATCTTTGTTTTTTCTACTTGATGTAAATTGGTTTGAAGGGCGAATTTTATCCTCCACAAGGCCGAAATATTTAGGCTATGTTTGAGATTGCGCTGCCAGAGAAAGTGAAACTAAAAATCACCCGCGCGTGTGAAGCGCGCTTTACAACTAAACTTGACGCGCCCTATGTCTATATAACAAGCACAAACTGTGTTAAAAAGAATTTGACATGCAAGTACAAATGTAGGCCATCTGTCCTACAGCGTTTTTCTACGTTACCACAGTAAAGAATACGAATATAATAGGCCTAATTAAAAGCGAACCAAGAAACGTTATAATACCTTTAGAAAATGGGTGAGACGTGACGTGAGTGAAGATTTGGGAAAAGAAACAAGAGATTCCATGCAGGGATGAGTCACGATTTTTGGATATTCGATTAGTTTATTTAATTATAGGATATCGAATAGGTTTTGCGATTATTCTCTAAAATAAAATCTCCATGTTCTGGCGCTGATGCGGTGACGTGATCATGTAACCAGAGACATGCAGCTGTCACAAAGAACCGGCAAAAGTAATGATTATGAATGTGTCAAATACATCAATGAGACATTTTAATAGAATAACTAATGGAGTAATATATTGTTAAATTCGCTGATAATCGGGTGACCAGATCGCAATCCAGAATTTAAAGCCGACAAAGCTATGGGTTCACGCACAAATCTCTCATTCGTCGTGACGTTAACATTTCGTCTCGTCTCATTTTGGTCAACGAAAATGAAGAGACATTTTAGCATAGTTTTTATTTTTTTAAACCACATTTAGTCTCGTTTTTATTCGTCAACGATATTGCATTATACATGTATTTTAGTCATCGTCACATGACCATGCATTTACGTCTAGTCTCGTCTCGTTTTCGTCAGGTGATAACGGTTCGTTGACGACAATATTTCGTCATAATTTTCGTTGACGAAAGCAACACTATCTACCAGTTAGCTCTTCTGGTAGTTAAGCGTATGGGGCTTGTTGTGATTGGTCGTAGTGTTATCCAATTGCGTGCAGTGAGATTTTCAAATGCATGCTTGGTGCCGCCCCTCGAGCTGGGCAATTTTCATTAGTCGATGCCAGACCATTAATCCTTCAGATTTAGGTCTGGCTTTCCAGGCTATTTTTTTTCTGTATTTTTGATCAAATAAATGCAACCTTGATGAGCATATATATATATATATATATATATATATATATATATATATATATATATATATATATATATATATATATATATATATATATATATATATATATATATGCCCCTTTTTTACATTTGAGTCCCTGCCCTGAGGAGCTCTCTGCACGTCCCTGGTCATATGTGTGTTTTTCAACGGTTCTGCACCAACCGAAAGAAATTAAATTATCTGTGTAATATTTTTTTCTCCCTCTTTTTTATTCGGCTTTCAGAAAAAAAAAAAATCCATACAAAGACATTTAACATCAAACAGAAGTAAAAAAGGAATGGCGGAAACAGGGAATAATTAAATGTATACAGTAACAGGACTGTTTTAAGCAACACAGCTGTATTTACAAAAAAGACTTATTCCATAAGCAGTATCAAAAGCTCCGCCCTGTCCAGTTGATTGATTTTCAGAAACTGCAGATACATTTTACATTCTGTTAGAAGGGTGATGTAGTTTGAGGTGCAGCATTATATCAATATAAAATAATTATATGAGATTTTATATCCTTATGCTAATGTGTTTATGGTTATTAATGTTTATTTTTTCAGATAGTTGTCAAGAACTTGCACAAATACATGACACATGATTCAGTCAGTTCAAACTCGTATTGAAGCTGTAAAATAAATCAATACCAAGTACAACTGACCTGAGATCAAATTGTATCACGCAATCAAATATCTCTTTGCTCACATTTGCCATTTTTGCTTCATATTTAACTAAATTATTACATTATGTACAAAACCCAAAGTGCTGACTGAGAGTAAAACAGTTTGAGTCAAAGACAAATAAGGATGGCAGAGAAGATAAAAGCAGAAATCCTTTAAAAATCTATTTTTAAACAAAAGTTCATTCAGGATATGGAAGAGCTGTTGACTGGGACGCGGGATTACATTATGCAAAAAGTATAAAATGCAATTTGGTATAAACTATGGACCCAGAATTAACTCTGCTCTGACCACTGACTCTCTTCTCTTCACTGCTGCACCTGTGAATAAAACAAAATCATCATTTATATCAACAATAAACATTTCACTCCTGCTGCACATGTGTTTATAATAATGCATCATTTACTTCAAATAAAGTCTGAAGCTCTTATATCCTGTATGGATCAGTATATTCATTCATTAATGCATGTATGAATCCATTAAACTTAGTAATACCTGCAGTTTTGTGCAAATGTATGTATATATAAAATAATAATAATAATAATAATAATAATAATATTATATATATATATATATATATATATATATATATATATATATATATATATATATATATATATATATATATATATATATATATATTTAAAGCGTTAAAACTGTTATAAACCCTGATTTATTTATTTTTTCTGATATTCTCAGAGTTAATATTTCAATATTTAATAAACATTTTAGTTTCCCCAAATGTTTCACCATTCATTTCACAGGTTCCTAAGATTTAAACAAGGATTTAAACCGTCCACCAGTCCATTTTGAAGCAGCTCCCTGTGAAGTCTGTTCACTGTCTATTCTGTAAGGAGGAATCAGAAGAGAAAATAAAGAATTGTAAATAAGTTATAGGCTATTAATTAAATTGAAATAACTCTATTTAAACACAGTCTGAGTTGTATTAATAAACATCCTGATGCTTCCAAGCTTTATAATGGCAGTAAAGGGGCACACCATTTTGAAGCTCAAAAAAGTGCATTCATCCATCATTAACGGATTCCACATGTATCTGGGGGGTTAATAAAGGCCTTCTGAAGCGAAGCGATGCTTTTGTGTAAGAAAAATTTCCATATTTAGCACAATATAAAGTAAAGAATCTAGCTTCCGCCAGACAGCTTTCCGTTTTCAACTTACAAAAAAAGCATAACTGACTTATGATGTCGGACATAGCATAGGCATTTTGAACTGCGAGAGGCGTTACACTTTCTTTTTTACATTTTTTTTTATAAACATGTATTTATTGAATTTTAACAGTTTACAAAAAAACATAACAGTCAAAGTCAAACTATAAAATAATCCACTCCGCCCACCCCAAACGAAAAAAAAAAAAAAAAATAAAACACTGGGTAACAACATTATATAATCATGCTTAGGAGGTAGCGACAGTTAGGGACATAACGCCTTCAAGTTTCCAGAGTTTCCTCGACTTCACAGTTCTCCAAGAATGCAAGAAAGGGATTCCAGATCTCTTTGAATTCGGCTGATATCTTTTTCATTGTGTATGTTAACTTTTCAAGGATAAGGCATGCTGATAGCCAGCGACTTTCAGCCAGCGACCAACAGAAGGGCTCTTGACATCTTTCCAACATAGAGAAATCAAGCGTCTAGCTTGTACTAAACATAAGTCTGTAATTTTCTTCTCTTTGCGGTTTAACATACAGTCCTTTGGATACAACTTAAGAATGCAAAGTGCAGGATTGTCAGGCACTGGATTTAAGGTCATCTTAGAAATGCATTTTAGAACTTCATTCCAGAACTTTCGTATCTCAGGGCAGTCCCACAGACAATGAAATAAGGTGTCCTTTTCAACATTACATTTAACACAGATATCAGGAATATTTGGATTCATCTTAATATTTGGACGCGTCTTTCCGGAGTAACATAAGTCCTCATAATCCATTTATATTGAATCAGTTTGAGATGGGCATTTATTGTTAGAAGTTGTGCTCTAGAGCACACCTCTCTCCAGTCCTCCTCTGAGATATCTGTTTGTAAGTCATTTATCCATTGAGTTTTCTTATGCTCGGTAGAGTCTTTATGGTTTTTAACCAGAATGTTATTGAGTAAAGATATCTGACCCTTGCCAGTACAATCATTCACTGATAGGTTTTCTAACATGGACAAGTGGGGTTGTATATAGGAATGTGTCTGTGCATAAACAAAACTCCTTAACTGTAAATATTTAAATAAGTGTGTCTGAGGTATATCATATTAATTTCTAATTCCCTCAAATGAAGCTAGTTTACTTTCCTTATATAGATCCATAACTTTACAGATGCCCTCTGTTGCCCACATTTTAAAACCTTGGTCTTTTTTTCCAGGAGAAAAGTTATCATTCCCCCATATTGGTGAAAAGCCGGAAAACAAAGTAGATTCACCAAGAAATGACTGTACATTGTGCCAGACATTAATTGTGTTTCTCACAAAGGGGTTATCAGTGAGCCGCTTCAGTTTTTTTGACAGATGCAGAGTATAAATAAGTGTCAAGTCGCTGGCCTTTAGTGCAGATACTTTCAATTTGCACCCATGGTAAGTAAGGTTCAGGTGAAAACCAGTACATTGCAGCTCTAATTTGAGCAGCCCAAAAATACCATTGTAAATTGGGTAATTGTAACCCTCCTCTCTCATAAGGCAGTTATTCCAAATAAATTTAGTAAATAGTTGCTTCATTTTGGAGAAGAACTGTGGCGGCGGGGGTAAAGGAATGGATTGAAATAGGTATAAAAACTTTGGTAGTTTATTCATCTTGATTATATTTATACGCCCTAAAAGGGAGATTGGCATTGATGACATTCATGGATTTATTTAATGTAGAAATCATAGGATCATAGTTACAGGATACTAAATCTTTAATGGATGGGGTAATGGTGATACCGAGATATTTAAATCAATTTGCCGCATTGTTGAAAGGGTGTTTTATCACCGGATTTATTCGCTCCCGCTTATTCAGGAACATAATAGAGGATTTTGTTTCGTTTACTTCAAAGCCTGAATATTTTCCCGAATGTGTCAATTAAATTAGTCAGATTGAGAATTGAGTTACTTAGGTCTGTTAGAAGTAAGAGGGTGTCATCAGCATACATTACAATGCGATGTTCGGTGTCCGATACTTTTATACCTGAAATTGAGGGGTGTGATCTCACCGCTATTGCAAGCGGTTCCATTGCTAAAACAAATAGCATTGGCGAGAGAGGGAACCCCTGACGAGTACCTCTTGTGAGTTTGAAAGGAGATTATATTATATAGTTGGTGGAGACCTCTGCCAAGGCAAGATAACACATCAAATAAATAGCTCCACTCCACTCTGTCGAATGCTTTTTCAGCATCTAAGGACAGAATAGTGGTGTCAGGGGTTCCCTCCCTCGCATGTATCAAATTCAACACCCTTCTGACATAATGGAAAGCTTGACGGTTTTTCACAAAACCATTCTGATCCGGGTTGATCACCATCGGGAGCACCGGTTCCAGTCTTCTAGCCATTACTTTAGCGATAATCTTAGCATCTTTCCTATCCAATTGTTCTTTAAAATCGTCTGATATGGGAGGAATATAAAGATCATCCAGGAACTCAGATTGTGTTTCCAGACTCCCTGGGGATTCGGATGAATATAATATTTTATAGTAGATGGAGAAAGTATCATTAATTTCCTGTGGGTCTGTTGTTATTGCTCCACTCTGAGTTTGAATTGCAGTAATTGCCCTGTCTGCATCTAATTTCTTTATTCGCCAGGCTAACAGTCTTCCCGGTTTTTCACCTTGATCATAGTAACTCTGTTTGAGCCGGATTAAACTGTTTTCTGCTTTCGATGTGGAAATTTCCTTGTATTGGGCTTTAAGTAGCTTTAATTCTTGTTTTATTTTTGTGGAGCCGTCCAAAAAGGCCTCTCTTTCCAATTGTCAAATTTTGTGGTCAAGCTCATTCATTTTCATCTTGAGTTTGTTTGTTTTTGAACTAGTGTAAGATATGATCATGCCACTGATGTATGCCTTAAAGGCCTCCCATCTGACAATAGCAGATATCTCATCTGTATTTATATTGAAGAACAATTCAATTTGGGCATCTAAAAATTGCAGGAAATTCGAATCAGAAAGCCATATGGGATGAAATCTCCATCTAGGAGTCCCTTTAACTACCCCTTGGGCTCTATATACAAGTGAAGTAGGGGAGTGGTCTGACAGAAGTATGCTGTTATAGTTATATTGTATCACAGAGGAGAGCATAGCTGGAAATCAGAAAAAAATCTATTCGTGTGAATGACTTAAATCGGGGAGAATAACAGGAGAATTCTAATTTATCTGGGTTCAGTCTCCTCCAGGGGTTACACAAATTCAGATCATTTATATACTGTAACAATTTCTTCCTACTTTGTATATGAGAGGATACAGGAATCCATTTCAGTTGACTGATCCAATTTAGGATCTAAAGTGCAGTTGAAATCACCTGCTATAAGAGCCTTCCCTGGGAGAGAAGCAATTAATAAAAATACATTTTCAAAGAATTTGGGATTGTCTTCGTTTGTGGGATATACATTAATCATGTTTATCTTCTCATTTATCAATGTACCCTGGACAATCAGGTACCTACCCCCCATGTCACGGATGACGTTGTCCACTTTAAAAGGTATCAATTTATGGATCAGGATCATCACCCCTCGGGTGTGTGATAAGTAGGAGGCTGATATTACTTGCCCTGGCCATCTCCTTTTTATATTTATCACTTCATCTGACAATAAATGGGTTTCTTGGAGATATACAACTAACGATTTGAGTTGTTTAACCCTACTGAGGACTTGCTTAATTTTAGACAACTTCACCATACCTCTAACATTCCAGGATGTAAACTTCAAATTTAGATTAGAAGACATATAAAATAGAATCAAGCATAAACAGTTTAGATTAAAGGCCACATATGTAATAGAAAGGAATGATGTAAACTGTAATATCGTTCTTAAAACAATTGGAGTGTATGCCGTTATCCCGAATTGCAAAATAAAATGTACATTTATAAACCCTAAACTTAATCCCAGCACTATCTCCCCAAACGAGACGGCTTACCTTCCCTGGTAGCATTAAGAGCGAGCTAGATGTGTTGGAGAATTTTCCCTTGATTCATGTCAAAGTATGATGCAATGAAAATGACAAGCATGAAAAAATAGGTCTGAAAAAGATGAGAGAATGGAAAACTACCCAGTATGCATAAGAAATGCAAAGTGTCAAAATACTTTATGAAACAAAGCACTATTATGTGAGGTTTGACCAATAGAGAAGACATGTCTAACTGTGTCAAGGTCACCAGGCGTGACAGATAGTCAGGTCCGAATCTTCAAGATTGTGTAACCCTGTAGGCATTTTTGAGGAAAAGTTGTTATACCACATTTTTAGAAAGTTCAATGTCTCCTGAATAAGGATCCACCGTATAACATTGAAATAAGGGTCCCATTTTCTTGTAATTGTTATTGAAAAAATAGGTGCATTATTCACAGCCGAAACACTACAGGTGGATAGGGTAAAATTTTTAAGTAATAGATATCACCATAAAACCTTTCCAGTTTTTCACTTACATAGAGACAGACATTTTTTGTATTACAAGTTTTCTGAAATGTCATGTTCACATATGCAATTGAGGCATACCAGTATATATATATAATTCGAGGGGCAGGCATACCAGTACGCGGTTCTCCCTTTCGGGCTAGCCCTGTCTCCTCGCGTCTTCACGAAGGTTGTCGAGGCAGCCCTTGTTCCTCTCGACGACTGGCTGATCCTAGCTCACTCTCGAGACAAGGTTTGCGAACACAGGGACCTAGTGCTCCGGCACCTAGCTTGTCTGGGCCTTAGGGTCAACTGGGAGAAGGGCAAACTCTGCTCCGTGCAGAGGATCTCTTTTCTCGGTATGGAAATCGACTCGGTCGCCATGTGCGCGCAGCTTACAAGCGAGCGTGCGCAGTCACTGCTAACTTGCCTTCGTCAGTTCGAGGGCAAGAGTGCGGTTCCACTGAAACTATTTCAGAGGCTCATGGGGCATATGGCATCCGCAGCCGCAGTCACGCCGCTCGGATTGCTTCATATGAGACCGCTTCAGCTTTGACTTCGACCTGCCGTCAGACCTTCACTCAGTGGACGAACCTCAGTTTTCTATGGGCTGGAGTGCCCAATGAACGAGTTTCCTGGGATGTTGTTGTATCAACAGATGCCTCCACAATGGGCTAGGGCGCCATGTGCAATGGACATGCTGCCGCGGGCTCCTGGACAAGACCCCAGCGCCTTTGGCATGTCAATTGCCTCGAGTTGCAGGCTGTACGTATCGCCCTGCACCGCTTTTGTGCGTTGCTCAGGGGTCAACACGTATTAGTCCAATCAGACAATACCGCCACAGTAGCGTACATCAACCGACAAGGTGGTCTGCGCTCCCGCCGCATGTCGCAACTCGCCCGCCACCTCCTCATATGGAGTCAGAAGCATCTGAGGTCGCTTCGAGCCATTTATATCCCGGGAGACCTGAACCGTGCAGCTGATCTGTCTCGTTTCGGCCTCTCGATGGAGAATGGAGACTCCATCCCCAGTCGGTTCAGCTGATTTGGGATCAGTTCGGGGACGCACAGGTAGATCTGTTTGCCTCCCACGACTCGTCCCACTGCGACCTGTTTTATTCTCTGACCGAGGGCACGCTCGGCACGGATGCACTGGCGCACAGCTGGCCGCGGGGCCTCTGCAAGTATGCGTTTCCCCCAGTGAGCCTTCTTGCGCAGACTTTGCGCAAGATTAGGGAGGACGAGGTGCAGGTAATTTTGGTTGCCCCGTATTGGCACAACCGCACCTCCCTGGCCAATTCCCCTGAGGAAGGACCTGCTTTCTCAGGGACGGGGCACCCTATGGCACCCTCGTCCCGATCTTTGAAACCTCCATGTGTGGTTCCTGGACGGGACGAGGCAGGTTTGAGTACCCTACCACCAGCGGTGGTGGCTACCATCACTTCCGCTAGAGCATCGTCCACGAGACATGCCTATGCGTTGAAGTGGAACGTCAACTGGTGTTCTTCTAAACTTCAAGAACCCACGAAAGGCCCGATCAGTGTCGCGCTTTCCTTCCTGCAAGAAGGGTTGGAGCGAAGGTTGTCTCCCTCCACCCTGAAAGTGTATGGTGCCGCCATTGCAACACATCATGATGCAGTTGATGGTAAGTCCATTGGAAAGCACGACCTGATCATCAGTTTCCTGAGAGGAGCGAGGAGACTGAATCCTCCTCGCCCTCCTCTCGTTCCCTTTGGGACCTCTCAGTGGTTTTAACTGCTCTGCAGAGTGCTCCCTTTGAGCCTCTGCAATCAGTGGAGCTTAAGTTCCTGTCAATTGAGACAGTGCTCCTGGTTGCGTTGGCCTCCATCAAGAGGGTAGGGGACCTGCAGGCATTTTCGGTTGACGAAGCGTGCCTGGAATTTGGACCGGCTAACTCTTACGTGATCCCGAGACCCCGGCCTGGATATGTGCCCAAGATTCCCACCACACCCTTTCAAGACCAGGTGGTGAACCTAAAAGCGCTGCCCTGGGAGGAGGCAGACCCAGCCTTGGCACTGCTCTGTCCAGTACGCACCTTCCATGCTTACGTTGACAGAATGCATTGTTTCAGGACTTCAGACCAGCTCTTTGTCTGTCATGGTGGGAAGCTGAAGGGAAAGGCAAGCCAAGCAAAGGTTATCTCACTGGATAATGGACGCCATTGCTTTGGCTTACCAGCAGCAAGATCGACCATGCCCCCTTGGTGTGACGGCCCACTCCACCTGGAGTGTGGCATCCTCTTGGGCTCTAGCGCATGGCGCCTCGCTAACAGACATCTGTAGAGCTGCAGGCTGGGCGACACCTAACACGGCCTCTGGGCGACCCCCACGTGTGTAGTCCACTGTAAGCCTCTCTGAGCATGTGTCTTTCCCTCGGCAAGCCACCTTGCCACCCCTGGGTTTGAAATTTTCCACCTGCGGCTGGACACCCCAGTGATTCTCAATATGCAGCCCCCTGGGGTCATGTGTATTCCAAATCCCCCCCTTCGGGCTGGGCATAATTGCATATTTCCACTGATATATGCTTCCCAGTGTACCTTGGTACCTTGGCATAATTCCAGCAGCCATTAAAAACTGTCCCTTTCATGTTAATGTTGTTTTTCATTGTTTACATGTTTAAATATTCGGAGAATGCATAGTTTAGTTCTAATGTTTAATGTTTAAACTGCAATAAATGCATTAAAACGTTTTTTTTTTTTTTTTTTTTTTTTTGGCAGCCATTTTGTTTTTATTGTTTATGCCAAAACAGTGATGTTTACAACTTGTTATACGGCAGAAATGGATTCAGCACCTAAAAATCATATAGAAACAACACTTGAAGTACAACACTTTAACACTTTTCCTCAAAAATGCCTACTGCATCTTATCCAGGGCTATTTATCTATTTTGGGACTTGACTAAGAGGGGAAGAGATAGATTTGAGGGTGCCCATTGAGCACCTAGCGATAAGAAAAAAGCATAAGACATGAACATTGGCCATTGTAACTTTAGATGTCCGGACGGCCGGCCGGCTTCTCACTTTGTTGCTTGTCAATAAAGTTAATTCTTCTGACCTGGAACCTCGACTCTGAGAAACTTCTTTGAGACCTGAACCAAAAAGAACTATGAATTTTGCCACAACATATGCTCAACTGATCCACTAACAACGAGGAGCAGTTATAAACCGATAAATCACCGATAAATCACACACTAACCCCCCCCCCAGATGTTTCAGATGTTCATTGGATCAATCTACAGCCTGTCAGTTTTCCTGAAGGATGATGACATCCCGGTTCACCCATCCAATGACATTACACCACCTTCCTCAAATACCCGTATCTCTTCCACGCCCCCTGCTTTTTGCTCACTTAGGCATTTGTCTTTGTTTGGCTCGCTGTTGCTGATTTCTGTGCGTCTATCGTGTGAATTAATCAATTGTCGTATAGGGGTTGTGAAGTGTTTTTTGTTTGTTATACTGTTCATCCTTGTTCAGTCATCATGTGAGGCTGGGAAGGAGGGAGCAGGTTAGTAAGTCGGACATTTTGAATTGTATTAGACACACTAGGTTTAGGAAAGTGCCACACCTTGTAATTTGTGTTATATTGTAGTTAGTGTAGTTTGGTTAGGGCATCTTGACACCGAAGACTTTGTAGAAAAGACTCTTTTCGACATTTTTTGTTTGGTAGTTTAGTTGCATTAATCTTATAGCTAGTTTGTTCTGTTTTATTTATTTATTTGATTTGGCATCTCTCGAGCTCGCCTTCCCACCTTTGTTTGTTTTTGTTTAGTATTGTTATTTGTCTTGTTGTTCTCCTCATTGTTTGTAAATATTGTAAATATTATTTTCTTCATTCTTTCACTTTTGGGTTCTGTAAAAATAAATACTTTTGAGCAGAGTTTTTAAGTTGATCTTTTTCCTTTTATTGCCCGGTCCTTCATATTAAGTTATACGCACATCTTTATTTAAATGTTATACTCCCTTACCCCTATCTAAATCAAAAAGGGAAGTAACAATGTATCAAAGGTAAATGAAGCTCTCTTTAATACCACAAAGTGAAATTTACTCACCTCAGTGTACAGTGTGAGTCACATATCACGTCTCTGAGCTGCTTTGAGCCTCTTATAGTATTGTTTTTCAGATCAAGTTCATGTAAAAACTGCAATGCTTTTGTGTTTGTCAAAGACTGAGTTAAAGAAGAAACATCGGTAATGCCACAGTTTTTTAGACTAGAAAGAGACAAACAAGAAGACAAAATCACAAAACAAATCATAATGAATAATTGTAAAAAAAAAAAAAAAAAAAAAAATATATATATATATATATATATATATATAGTTTGAAATTGGACCGATTTAAACTGTGATCAAGCATTATGATGTTCCTCACCTCAATATCTCCAGTTTACAGTGTGAATCCTTCAGTACGTCACATAAGTGCTTCACTCCTGTGTTTCTAATTTGATTCCCACTGAGGTCCAGTTCTCTCAGGTGTGATGGGTTTGATTTCAGAGCTGAAGCCAGACTGATACACTGTTTCTCTGTAATACTGCATTCAAACAGACTGAAGACAGAAAGTTAAATGCATCATTTTACATTATTTTTTGGACTTGTCACTTCTATCTCGTTTTACACCAAATGTGTCAGATTTCAGCATATGAAACTATTTTATAGCCACCAAGTTTCAAATGCTTTAGAGTGTAATGTTCTTTATACTGATACACATGCTGAACAATCAGTAGCCAATAGCTAATTTGCTAACAGGATATTTCAATCCTTTTACTGAGGAAATGTCAGAAGAAGCAGCACTATAAAGGATGTAACTTGAGTCTGTTGTCTTAAAATAAACTAAAGAGTAAACTTTAAATCACACAGTATCTCCTTTACAGTATAATGATACTAACTGTAGTTTCTCCAGTTTGCATTGTGGGTTCATCAGTAGATCACTGAGGTTTTTCACTCCAGAGTCTCCTAGTTCATTCTCACTCAGGTTCAGATCTCTCAGGTTTGATGGGTTTGATTTCAGAGCTGAAGTCACAGCAGAACAACCTTCATCTGTCATACTGCAGTATCTTAACCTACATTTAGAGAAACAATAAAAAACATCCGTTTCATTCTGTTTCATTTAAATAAAACATTTTTTTTTCTTCTATGTGAATGTCACTGACCTCAATCCCTCCAATCTACAGTGTGAATCCTTCAGCGCGTCACATAAGTGATTTAATCCTGTGTTTTTTAGTTCATTCCTATTGAGGTCCAGCTCTTTAAGGTAAGATGGGTTTGATTTCAGAGCTGAAGTCAGACTGAGACACTGAGTCTCTGTGATACTGCATTCATACAGACTGAAGACAAAAAGAGAAAAGACAATAGTTCAGATCCATGTTAAGATCAAGTTTGAGTAAATACACACTGAATCTGCTGTACAGTATAATGTTACTAACTGTAGTTTCTCCAGTTTGCATTGTGGGTTCATCAGTAGATCACTGAGGTTTTTCACTCCAGAGTCTCCTAGTTTATTCCCGCTCAGGTCCAGTTCTCTAAGGTGTGATGGGTTTGATTTCAGAGCTGAAGTCAGATCAGAACAATCTTCATCTGTCATATCACAGCAGCTTAATCTGAAAGGAAACAGAGCAAAAGAGCATTAGAAAGAGAGCATAAAATAAGACGTAAGAAAACTATTTATTTAAAGTCACAAAATTTATTTTCATTTATATGTTGTTTAAAATCAAGTCAAATCACCTTTATTTCTATAGTGCTTTTTATAATAAAGATTGTGCTGCTTACTGATAAACAAGAAAATAATAGAATCAATTATGGAATCTCAACTATGGAGACAATTCAGATTCTGCTTTAAAGCAGATCTAAAACACAATAGTGACATTATTTAGATCACGATTCAATGCACTTATGTAACAGTGTTAATGTTGCAGGATGTGACTCGGAAGACAACATTATCATCATCCAGCCTAATATCATATAGATAACATTACGGAAAGTGAAGTGAGGTTTAATGTTTGGTTTGTATTTATAGATGTAATTATAGTGGAACATATGTCACTAATTTTCAAACTCTGGTTACAGCCCTTTTTTATGGGTGAAACAAGCCATTTGCTCTAATTTTGAGTAAAATCTTGAATTTGTCCTGATTCACCAATCTTGATAGAAACACAAAGTAGCTTTAATCTCAAACAATCTTGTGTAAAATGTGTTAAAACCTGCAAATAGAACTTTCAATAAGTGACTAAATTGATACCTTTCAATCTCATCCTTTCAATCACCCTAATACCTGTCCACTTGAACTTGACTCATCTCCTTCAAGACATTTCTTCTTCAGTTGTACCCACACTCATTCATATCATCAACACCTCTCTTCACACTGGTAACTTTCCTACAGCATTTGAACAGACTGAGATATCACCACTGCTTACGAAATCCATCACTTCTAGAAAATTACAGACCAGTCTCCCTCCTTCCATTCATTGCTAAGACACTTGAACGAGTCGTGTTCAACCAAATCTCTACCTTTCTTACACAGAACAACCTCATGGACAATAACCAGTCTTTTTTCAAAGGTGGACACTCAACTGAGACTGCCCTGCTCTTGGTTACTGAGACTGGCAAGAGCACCTTCCAAATCAGTACTTGTCTTGCTGGATCTGTCTGCTGCTTTTGACACAGTTAACCACCAGATCCTCCTGTCAACCCTCATGACGAAGGGCATCTTAGGAACTGCACTCCAATGGTTCAGGTCTTACGTCTCAGGTAGGTCTTTCAGGAGGGGTGAGGTGTCAAAGTCGCAACATCTAGCTACTGTGGTGCCTCGATATTGAGTGTTTTTTCTTTTTGAAAAATCATTTTAATTCTTGAATGTGAATGCTACTGACCTCAATCTCTCCAGTTTACAGTGTGAATCCTTCAGTGTGTCACATAAGTATTTCATTCCTGTGTTTTTAATTTGATTCCCACTGAGGTCCAGCTCTCTCAGGTGTGATGGGTTTGATTTCAGAGCTGAAGTCAGGATGAGACACTGTTTCTCTGTTATACTACAATTCCACAGACTGAAGACAAAAAGAGAAAGAAAATAGGTCAGACCACTTAAGGTTTTGGAAAATTTGTTTGTCATGTCTGACAGTAATTTGTCATTTTACATGTATTACAAATACCACAAGTTATGACAAAAAAATGTGAAGAAACATTATTATTTGCGTTAATATTTTTGCAGACTAACGTTGCACTACAAACGTTGCAATTATCTTTTATTTTTCTAACATTGTCTATATTATCTAGGTTGTATATCATTGTAGCTAAAGTTGTTTTTAGCTGTTTAGTACGAGCCGTAGGTGAAATGCGTGTCCTGTCAGGCTTCCAAAAATCAAATTCAGTTTTGACTGTGTATATAAAGCATTTCAGTGGAGAAGAATAGTAAGTGAAAACCAAAAGTGAATGATAGAGACCGTCAAACACAAAGAAGGACTGTGCCCAAACATCACAGAACTAGTGCAGCTAAGCGACAGCAAACCTCAATATTCACATTTCCACAAAAAACTGACAGAGATCTTCACAAAGATGAAAGAGATGAACCATGAACTGCTAAAACTTTAATCACTATATGAATGCTAAAATGTGAAAAAGATTGGAGTTATGATAATAGAAACCAGACCAGTTAAATAGCCAACCCATCTAATCAAGCTGTATTCATGCGGTGCAACGGTGCAACCCAGTGTCACAAAAAAACTTGTACATTTGTATTACATTTGAAGTTTAAAGCGTTAGATTTTTTAGTTCATTATTTTTATTTTATTTTCTTCAAAACATAATCAGAAAATGTATTCCTGTATTTTGTCTATTTAAATATTTTTTTTTTACAAATTCACCACACTATGGAAAGCCAAAGCTGACTAAATAATAATAAATAGATACATAAATAAATATAAGAAGAAATGTAAAAAACAAAAATAAATGAGAATTTATACTTTTATTACCTAATTTATGTATAATTGCATTTTTTTCACAATATTTATTTATTTTTCATTTATTTCTACATTATTTCCACTTTTATTTATTTCCACATTTATTTATGTATATATGTATTTATTTCTACATTTTTTTTTACATTCATTTATTTATAAATTGCTTCCTCTGTGTGCTAATGAAAGGAAAGGGGCGTGTAGCAATATATATATGGAAAGGAAATAAGGAAGGAAATAATAGTATAAATATTTATTTATTTATTTTTTTACTTTTCCTGAAAACATTTATTGTTTCTATTTATTTTTTATTATTGATTCAGCTTTGGCTTTCCACAACATACTAATGGTCCATGACTGTAAATTATTGAAAAGTGCCATCTGAAATATCCTTCTAGAATGATCATTTTGGTCAAGCTTGTATGTTTATGTTCACGTATTTCACTTTAATGGCAATGAAAATTACTAATTAACTGTCATTAAAGTGAAATTACTGAACTGGCAGGTGGCATGTGAAAATGACCTATTTTAGCTTTAGGTACGAAAGGGTTAGTAAAATATTGCCTGTTTCCCATGTGTACATTATATTGTCAAACCACTCTATTTGCACTTAAACTAAATTTAACAGTTATGTATTTGACCAGCTGAAAGTTTTTTTTTGTGACTCAGTGTTTACAGTTGTAAGCTCGTCTATTGGTCCAATAAGGGTTTCCAATAATACGGGGAAGGTTTCTGTGTATTACTCGTCTTTCCTTTTCCGCAACACAAAAAGATTAAATTAAATACATTTTCTTATTGATCATGGTATTCCATCTGATTCCATAAATGAAAAAGATGATAATGATGTCTGGGCATCATTAAAAGCGAACGAATATTTGATTATACTTTTTTAACTCTAACTATATTTTAGCTGTTAATTCTCAGAAGAGTCTTTTGCTTCCTTGAGGGGTCAATCAGACTTACTGGCACCCACCTTACACAGTTCAGCTGTTTTTACTCCATTACTTATTTGAGGAGTTATGTTATTTAAGCACTGGAAGTAAACCATTATTCTCTCTGTAGTCACTGAAATAATTATTGAATAATCAAACTGACTTAATGAAACCCCCATGTTTTAGGCTGGTCATTTACATCTGAGTTGGAAAATATCTAAAAAATGGGCATGTAAAGTGTAGAGGGTGGGAAGATGGGAGACAACAACCAACAAAATTCCTTTTTTTAACTCGTAATTGAAAAACGAAAACCATGCTTTCTTCTTAATTTGTTTTTAGACTGGTGAAATTCACATACAAATTATTTTCCTTATATACAATGCTTATTTAATTGGAAATCAAAATAATTGACAGAACTTTTTTTCTGTTTTACAAAAATGCAAAATTTTGATTTCAACATTTTATTTGCATTGACCCGGAACATTTGGTTCGTGTACTTTTGCGTCCATTTGTTTTTCCTTTGTTAACCTGTAATTGAAAAAAATGAATGGTTGTTGTATTGATGCATGTTGTATGTAATTTGAATTCAAACTGTTCACACCAAATTCTGCGCAAAAAAATAAATAAATATTGACATATTTTCAGATTTTTGTTTATTACTTTTTGCCCCTTTATTAAACATTTAAAATATTCACAAATTAATATGGAAAGAAATGTCGATTTTACTGGTTTTCTAAGGCCAAACCTGGAAATGATATTTTTGCTTTCGATTCAAATTTGTTCATTTAAAAGTGAACATTTCAAGCTTAAGCCTGTATATGTAGGCTATATTTTGTTTCAGGTCATTTTTTTTTTCACTGTTGAAAATGAAAGTGTTCAAGCCCACGGCTCCATGTCATGCAGTGCGCGCTCCACACTCCGCACAAACCCTTGGATAGCCTACGCGTCAAAATCTTGTGTTTATTGGTGATAATCTTAGCCCTGTATTATTATTGTCTAACCATGTATTATGACTGACATTTGACTAATTGTTTTGTTCCTTTTTTGGATAAAAGCGTCTTCTTAATATGCAGCCTAAATGTAGGCTATTAATAATGATTATTATTATTATTTGCTTTTATAACTATAAATGAGTTTACATAAGACAGTAATTGGCCTATGTTTATCCCTTTTTGCTTCTATTATACTGAGCTTTTTCCTGCCTAAAAATGGACTATAAAGATACAAGTAGGCTAAATGTTGTTTTTTTAGAAAATAGATCTTTGATTATTCTGATTATCCCATACTTTCAATTATTCGTTCATTACGGACCTAGTGTCGCTTTGCGACGTCACGTCGCGACTGCGCGCTCACGATCACAAACTAGCCAGTCCTGAAATAGTCAGAGGGTGCAGTACAGATATTTTACCCTATGCGGTCGCACACTACAGACCCATAGGTGTAATTTATATAATATTTGCAGCATACAACATGCTAAGTCAGGGAATAGTCAGAAATCAGAAGGTCTTTCTAAGATGAGCCCCATGGTCCATTCAAAGTGCCATTCAGTTTGATCTATCCTGGACAAAGTTTGCGGGGAAACACCAGACTACACATTAATCTACTGGAAATAATGGTTTCAGAAGAATACAGAATAAATCAAGGTTAACATTTATTTGTCAGGTAAAAATGTTTCATGCCAATTACAGAAGTAAATTATTTAAAAGCCAATTCAAAAAATATATGACATCATTTACTCAAAGACGACTCTAAAAGTAAGTAATGTTTTCCTGACAGAGACACACAGTAATGTGTCAGTGTTTTCCAACACTGACATATTTAACTGTGTGGGGGATTCTCCTGGTAAAAGATTCCCAAAGGTTTCTCTGTTCCCTCACCTTAAATATCAGAACAGAAGGGGGGTTAAGCAAATGTTGTTTAGATTTGTTTGGGCCAATCCATGTACCCGAGGGGGGTAGCACCTGGTTTCTGGAGATATCCTAAAGAGATATCAGCCAGAGAGGAGAACAGGATTTCCCTAAGTTCTCAATCTTTTTCATTAAACCAATGACTGCAATGAAATTAAGACCATTTTACCAATCGCCCTGTGCCTTTTTAAATGACATCAAACATGAAAAACAACATATTCACAAGATATACCATATGTGATATATATGACCTTTCAGTTAAGGAGGGAGAAGAGGAGGGGGAGGGGGATGCAGAGATAAGGAAGAAGGTCAGTTTGGGCAGGACAGTGTCCTGTGCTCTCTCTTTGCTATCTTCTGTCCATTGTGCATTTTGTTTTAACAGGAAAATCAGTTCTTACAATGCAATGCGTCCCACACTGTGTGTGTGCGGGTGCGCTTGCGTATTTAGTGGCTCTTTTGAGGCTTTATTTTGCTGTCTTTGCTGAGAAAAAGCTCGCTGTCAGCTAGTTTAACAGCCAAGGTGTCCTGGTTGAATCAGCCGGCACAGACTGGGGGAGGGACACAAATCCATGAGTACAGTTTACAAACCCGTGGGAACAGATTGCAAAAGGGTGGACACGGTTTATGAATTTATGGGTACAGATTGCAAAAACTGAAGGCACGGTTTACAGATCTGAGAGCACGGATTAGGAACTCGTGGGTACAGTTTATTAATTTGTCGGCACGATTTGTTAAACCAAGGGAATAGTTTAAGAATTTGTGAGTAGCCTACAGTTTATAAGGGGACGGATTAAAGGAGAACTCCAGTCAATTTTAACATTGAGCTCATTTTTTTGTAAATTTGGAGTGCTGTCAATACAGAGAACAACGACAAAAATCGGTGTTGCCAACATCGTGTTATCCTCTTTTTAAAATGTGCACCCTGTTGACTTAAATGGGGCAAGTTAGTTGATTGTCGAGTTCTCCACTGTTGCTTATAGTTACCTATGATCACGCGCGTGAACTCGACAATCGATTACTGTGGACTTCAACCAAAAACAGGATGTAAATACAGGTATGAGCGTTGGCTGAATTAACATCACTTTTATTCATATCTTTCACATCTACTGCAGTCAGATTCACCAGTGTTCACTGTAAAGGAATCACTCACATGGCTGTGCACTTGTAATGACACATCAAGGATGTTAAGGTAAAGCAGGTTTAAAACTTGCCCCATTGAAGTCAACAGGGTGCAAATTTAATTTTAATACTATTTAATTTTTTACTATTTTAATTACTATTACATTTTTCTCGATTGCTTAAACACACTGTAAAAAATGATCATAATTTTAACGGTAAAAGACTGTAAAAATGCTACAGTGAAAAACTGTTAATTGGTTAACAGAAAGTTTCCATACTATATACAGTAAATGACTGATAGATCTAATGGTACATTTAATGTAGTTGTACTGTAAAATACCGTTAAATTTACAGTTTTTGAAAGTGAAAAAGAACAACTCATTGTATAATTTACAGTGAAAAAACGTAAATTTCCCTGCGTGACACTTCACATTTGATCTATTTTTGTTAAAATAACTGTTTCTTCATAGTTTTCTTAGTTTGTTCTAATCAGTTATGTACATTAGGGTTTTATGTTACATTTAATGTTGTTAAATTAATGTTTATTGCATTTTTAAAATGTCATGTGTGTTACCATGATTGTGTTTAATGTTTGTGTGAATGACACTGTGCAGCTTCTATTATATTAGTAGTAGTCTTCCATTTCTTGTGGAAGAGGTGCTTGTGATGAGATTTGATTGATCATGTGACTCATCACTGCTGTGATTAGTGGTTATCGGTGTATTATGGTACAAAACAGATATTAATACTTCAATACAACGGTAAATTCACATTATATCAGATAATAAAATACGATTTATTACTGTAAATTTTAAGTTAAGTCTGTAAAACCAATAACGGTTTGCTACCGTATTTTTGACGGTAAAGTTCTGGCAACCACGGCTGCCGGTTTTTTACCATAAAAATCACGGTTAAATTTTTTACAGTGCACATTTCTTGAAACTATGCCTCATATTCTCAAAACTATAAACACAACTCCATAACGTCTCACTCAATTCCCCAAACATCCTATTTTCAGGTCAAAATGAAGCTCTACACTCAAAACCATTCACTCTTGCTGAAAAACCAAACTTTGCCATCAGACTGGACACACAAGCCCTTAAAATCACACACACTACAACATAGTCACACTGGTGCAAAAAAAAAAAAAAATGTTTACTCTTTTTTTTTTACTCTCTCCTCTAATTTTTTTTCATATTTACTTACAGTAAGATGTGTGTGACCAACATATGACAGTAAAAGAGCACACACAAACCATATTCTAATATGGGATTCAAATTGTATTGGAATGGTAAAGAGTGTTGGGACGTGACAGGAGGGTCTCCACTGATGGATACGTCTAAGAATGTTCCACATATGGTTGTAATACCATCATTTGCCTAGAAAGATAACATTCTGGGAGTCAAGACTATAAAGGAGAAAGGATGCCCTCTCTTCACTGTCACACTCTGCAGCCACTCTGTGTGACTGTACGACTGCTGGCCTTTTCTTGCAAGAAAATACACCTCATCAAAGACTATTGGAAATGTTTGTCTCTTATTCAGTGATAGAATTTTGTCTGTCACCACACCTCCCGGAAGGTTCTCGAGGCAACGGTAAAGCGACTCAAATTTGGCCTTACTCGTAGCCCAGCCTCCCTCATAGGCATACCATTGACAAAGACATGGGCAAGAGTGGCTTGAATTTCCTCTGAGACTGCTTGTCTTCTTGCCCTTCCTCCTCCTCATTCTTATCCATCTTCCTTCATGTCTTTCTGGATCCATTGTTCCAAAACGCAATAAACTGATTTGGGCCCTTTTATATATCTACTGAAGGTTCTGATTGATGTGTGTTAAATTTGGACTCTTAGTGTTTCCACTTGGGAAATTGTGTGCTAACTGAGCTGAAGCTGTGCTGACTTGAGCAAACAATATTGAATGCTAGTGCTTTCTATATGACAACATGGTCTAATGAGAAATGAAGGGATTTGTGTGTAGAGTTTTGCAGTGACAGTTCAACAAATCTGACTCATGTGTCAAAACAGGGAATAGTGTTTATAGTTTAGTGAAATGGGTGTGCTTTTGATAAATGGCATTATGGTTTTGAAATTTTAGTTCAAAAGCCTGGTTATAGTGTTTAAGCAATCGAGAAAAACTGTAAAAAGTAATTATTGATGAATAAGTCATTATTTACATAAATTTGATGCTTTCCTAGTTTCTGTTACTGTACATGCTATTAGTTAACTATTTACTATTTACATGGAAAATAGTTAATTTTACAACATTTTAAATCACATGATTTTAAACCTAAATGTGATGGATTTAATGCGTGTATACAGAACATTTTAAAATAAAGCCATTTTATTTTATTCAGGTTATATTTGCTGTTGAGTGGAAGCAAAAATTAGTCAAGTAATTGTCTCTGTAATTTTTATCCTAGAGGTAGGCCTACAATACAATACGTTCTGTAAACAACTTAAAATACCAGTACACATTCAAGGGAAAATGTTAAAATAATAAGAGCATCAATAAACTAAATCTTGTCAGAAAAAAAGTGCTTAATGATATTTTGCCTGGTAAGAGTTCCTTCTTTAATGGCTATACTAATTTTTCCACAGTGATCTGTACATAAGGTTCCTCTTGCCACCCATCCCTTAAAATACGGAATCGTCCCGTACTTACAAGTAAGATGATGTGTCCCGTAACAAATCAATAAGGGACGGGATTTGTACCGTATTTTTCATTAGGCACACACATAGTTGAATAAAAACATAAGGATTTTGCAGTATTGATAATACTAATAGCAAATATAAAGAAATTAAATTCACAATAAGTAGTAGAGAAGCTCATTGCATGATTGCATTTTAGCGTCTTTGTTTCTATAGCGACGGAGTCGACAGAGTTTAATGTACGTACGTACATCATGTCATGAGTAATATGGAAGTAAAATAATGTCAAATGTTTTTGAAATAAAAAGCCTGTTGAATTGCACTACTTGAAAAAAAAAATAGGCATTGCATTAACCATGCTTGCATTTTAATGCATTGTATTTTTAGGGCTTGCATTTTTATGGGCTGAAATTCAACATGGTTGTATATTTAAGCTGTGAATATTTCAATTAAAAACATTTCAAACACATTTTCATTATTAAAAATTCAATAATCCATATTCACCTTTCATATTTCACTTCCAAAAAATTCAATCTGTTTAAAAAATACAATCTATAATATTCAACAGGCAATTTTCGGTCCGTTTTATTTCGCTTTGCAAATTCGCTTCCACAAATTCAGTGGTTCAAATTCGACAGTAAATTCAACGGAACTGCAGGAAAAGCAATAGATTACCGAGATACTCTCCATCTGCTGTTAGTCAATCTCACCAGCAGGTGGTGCAAAAGCGCTTGTTGTTGACGAAGACCAGCAACAGTTAGAGCAAGCCATTCATTCATAAAACTCATTTAACACCAATGCAATTGTATTTGTGATTATGACGGCGGCTTTATGTTAAATTCAGTGTCTTCATGGTTACTTTTCCTGTGTAGCCTACATGCATCTTTCTCTACCGTGAAGATTATAATGTTATTCCCCGATGCGGATATACAGATCCAATGTTACATTTTTGAGGTTGACATATATTTCTCTTGGTTGTTGCCTTAACTTTATATTGTGGCGATGTGCTGCATGCAGGATTCCCCTGCTGGACATATACAACGCTTAACGTGGCTTAATGGACTACAGTGATGTAAAAGACCAAACTCGCAGGCAAGCAGATTGACTCAGATTAACGCGCAAAGTTTAATGCTGAGCGTTTCCCAGTGATAGACTGGCATAAAGTTGGCTTGACGTTGGACATTCGCACATTTAGGGACCGTCTCTAAAGTGTATGCGACTTTGGTATACACGTTTCTAACTTCAATTGCATGTGAATAGAACGACTTACAGTCATAAAAACAACTGTAAAGTGTTCATGTAATGTCAGGCATAATGCGCACCCTTTGGATTTTTGATATTTATTCAAATAAATTAAAGTTAGCTATTGAAGTTAGAAACGTGTATGCCAATGTTTTATGCAACTTTTGAGACGGTCCCTAAATGTGCGAATGTCCAATGTCAAGCCGATTTTACATTTATTAGGCTACATTTAGTCATTTATTTAGCAGACGCTTTTATCCAAAGCGATTTACAGTTAAACTAACAATAGGAGGACAACAATATGCAAGTGCTATGACTCTTCCAAGTAAGCTAATACACTTAGGCATAGTCTACTATATATATATATATATATATATATATATATATATATATATATATATATATATATATATATATATAGTTAATATTCTTAGTCCATCTAGCCTATATAGTAGCCTACAGCCTACATCCCCAATAAGGTGCGAGTTTGGTCTTTTATATCACTGTATTAGTCCATAAACTACGTTAAGCGTTTTGTCACGACAGAAGGGGAATCCTTGAGTATGAGGTATTGAGGGAAACCGATAAATAATCCTGCTCATGTAGAGAAAGCTGATGACATAGGCTACACAGGGAAAGTAACAATGAAGTTATTGAATGAAACATAAACACAGCTTTTGTGTCTTTATCATCTTTTCTGCATATATTGCATTTTTAAAATGTCATGTGTGTTACCATGATTGCGTTTAATGTTTGTGTGAATGACACTGTGCAGCTTCTTTTATATTAGTAGTAGTCTTCCATTTCTTGTGGAAGAGGTGCTTGTGATGAGATTTGATTGATCATGTCCATATTCTGGTCTTCGTCAACAACACGCGCTTTTGCACCTCCTGCTGGTGAGATTAACTAACAGCAGATGGAGAGTATGCTCGGCAATCTATTGCTTTTCCTGCAGTTCCTGGACGTCAATGTTGAATTTACTGTCGAATTTGAACCACTGAATTTGTGGAAGCGAATTTTCAATGCGAAATAAAATGGACCTAAAAATTGCCTGTTGAATATTATAGGTTGTATTTTTAAACAGTTTGAATATTTTGGAAGTGAAATATGAAAGGTGAATATGGATTATTGAATTTTTAATAATGAAAATGTGTTTGAAATGTTTTTAATTGAAATATTCACAGCTTAAATATACAACCATGTTGAATTTCAGCCCATACAAATGCAAGCCCTAAAAATACAATGCATTTAAATGCAAGCATTGTTAATGCAATGCCTATTTCTTTTTCAAGTAGTGCAATTCAACAGGCTTTTTATTTCAAAAACATTTGACATTATTTTACTTCCATATGAGTAGGCTACATAAAAAAAAAAAAAAAAAGGTTTAATATACAAACTGATCACAGCAGTCAGATCACGCAGTTGTCACTCAAGTGATCATTTATATTTAACTTAAATTCAGGTTTTTTATTTATTTTTTATTTGTACAGACCCAAACACACCACTGCGCATGCGCGTCCAGTACGTATAGGATCATCCAGCTACGTCATCGTGCTACAGGCTGCAGCGAGGACCTCTTGTATGACCCACGTGGTAAGCGTTGTTAAACTAATCGCTGTGCTTCCGCGAGTGAGTGAGTGCTCTCCTATGGTGCTCTCATGAGTGCACCGCTGTTTTTTTAATTCTCCACTTTAATGCGATCTCATGTGTGCAGTGCAGTGATTGGATTGAATGAGCTCTTTCTCATGATTAAATGTTGCTCGGGGCCTAACTACTGTATCATAATTACAAGTAGTCACCTGTTAAACTATTTAAGATACTCACTTGAATGTGTTGAGTTGACAGTGTTTATCCTGCAGCAGAGCAACGATCTGATTCACTCCTGTGTCTCCTAGTTCATGTAAACTCAGATTCAGCTCTCTCAGGAGAAACGGATTTTTACCCTCAATTCCAATCACATACTGACAGGCTTCCTCTGCAGCAGGACCCAAAAATCTGCAGAAGGGAATTTAAAGCAGGATCCAATACAGCTAGCACTGCATTACAAAACATGTTATGATTATCAAACATTGTTTGCAATAACAAGTTCTAGCACCTTTTAACTTTAAAAAAAAGAAAAAAAAAGTTTTATGTTAAATATAAAAATAAGTAATGTTTTTGAAAACAAAGTCACAATTAAATAAAAAAAAAATCAGTGTTACTACATATTACAAAAAAGGAAGACAGAGAAGTCCCAAAGAACAAAAGGGCATATAATAACTAGATCATGATTCTCAAAAATGGACATTGAAATTAGTCTCAAGATCTTTTAAGCAGGAGATGAGAAATTTAGAACAGGGACTAGCTTGTGACAGCTAATCATTCATAGTGACTTAACTTATTGATCTTTTGAAGCTGGCTCTTACTATCGTTATGGAGCAAAATTCACCAAGCGCTGGATTGTTCATCCACTAATAGGGAACATGATCTGTGTTTGATTCCACCATTGATTCCAAAACATAAACAAGTCCATTATCAATGCACCACCAACTGGCGAGTTTGTAAGGGAGGATCTCTATCTTAAGAAAAGATGGAAGAGAGTTCAGTTTCTGGCAAATGAGTTTTGGACCAGGTGGAAGAAGGCAGCTGAGAACTAAGTGTAAAAGCCGCAGGAGAAATTATGATATGATGATGATATGATATGATATTATTATGTTAAAAGATGACTTGGCACAGCTTGGAAGCTAGCCAATGCGGGTGACGTCTACCTAGGAACTGATGATAGGGGGTGAGACAACTTAAAATATTTGTTAGTGATGCAAGAATAGATAACAAGGGTGCACACACAAGTCAATGTACCTAGAAAGACCCATACACAGAACAGTGTTACTACTTGAAGCTGATTGAAGAGTTAAGTTTTGTAAGTGCTTTAACTGCACATAGGCCTACTTAACATGTACAAAATACTTACCCCCTGAATGTTAATAAGATTATGCTGAGTTACTTGAGTATTCCCTCAAAGCTTTCTGTCTATAATGTTTATTTCCACTAGATCCATGGTTCTCAACCTTTTTTGGGCCAGTGCCCCTATCCATTATCCAGTTTATTATCATAGTTTCCCAGAAAGCAAATGAAGTCATCTGAAGTAGAAATTAGCCTATACATTAGTGTATATCAGTGTTAACGAAATGCAACGGTTACAATGCAATGGCAACTTTTGTGGCTTATCGCAAATAGCAGCCAGGAGCAGCAAAGAAATGCAACGTTTACACGTTTGACATTCAAAATTTAATTAACAGCAGCTAAAAATGTAAAAGTTTTACCTTTTAAATATAATTTGGTTTAATTCATTTTAAAATTTGTCGCCAGAGTGAATGGGAACATGATTTATTGAAAATATTTGAAATTATAACTGTCACCGTCCCGTATACGGGACGCCTAAATTTACTTCCCTATATTGCTATTAAATCCTAATCTAATCATGGCAAACTATATATTGTTGGAAAGGTCTAAGACTCAAGAATACATATTTGTTGATGATTTTGCAGAAAAAAAATATATGGTGGAAGAGTAATTGATTAATATATAGCAAGAGTGCGCATAAAAAAATCTGTATCATTAGAGAAGTTTTCACCTTTGTAACAAAAAGTCAACAACCACATTTTTAATCATTCAAACTTTGATTTTTATGCTTAAAGGTCATAAAAAAACTTTGATTCTAGTATTTAGCCAAACATATATTAAGAAAATAATATTATATATTGATACTTTGCACGTCAGTTGTACTGGCTGGCGGGCAAGAACGTCATTCTCTAGCAACGATAACCAGTAAAATAATCAAGGATCTTGCCAGGACATTGCCAGTTTTAATATACACAAGTTGGTGTTTTGAGGTGTACATGACATGTCAGATAGTTGTTGTGCGATTGGATGCACTAACCGCGTTTGTTGCTCGCCAGATATCACGTGACTGCAAAGTATCAATAGAGAATATCTACCTACCCCTATGCTGTATACATTATTGCAAAACCAGATAGATTGGGCAACCAAACAAAATGTCCATTATAATTTATTCATTCAATACATGATACATCAACTATAAATATATGTTGCCGTGTTGGTAGAGTCCTCTCTCACAACACAATGTCCAATAACAGCAAGGCAAGACAGTCTCAGTAGCCAAACAGAGCTGCCAGAGCTGTAACTAATGCTCAATTAATGTCTGCCTCTCAGTGGCCCAATGATCTCTTTGAAATCTGACATTGTCAACCAGTAGAAACCACATTTACATTTAATTGGAAACACCTGCCAATAGAAATCAAGCGTCTGTTTGGAAATGCTGCTGGATGTTTTGTAAACGTGCACCACAGAAATCCACTACACACACTGGCTGCACTTTCATTCTCAACTGCACAATCTCAAGATGGCTCGACCTAGGCCTAAAAAGTTTTATACACTTTTGGAAGTTATTGACGAACTGTGTAATTCGAGCGATGAAGAGCAAAATCATCACTCCAGCAATGACGAGCCTGATGCGCTTTTACCAGAAGAGTTGTCTGATTTAACTCAAGAACGGTGAGTTTACACTTTTTTTCACACTAATATACTTTACTATGTGGGCTTATTATTATTATTATCTCTTCTATCTCTTCTTATCTCTTCTAACTAAATATTACACAAAATTATGAGACAGTTATCAATATAGATGTGTATGTAAATGAATAATGAATTACATGTGATATAGTTGTTTTGAACTAGTCAGTTTTATATTGTTTCAATAGGTATTCAGATGATGATAGTGTGGACTTGCCTGCTGAAAGATGTGAACCATCTACATCTCCTGCATCAACATCAGCTACAACAGCTAATAATTCTATAAGGTTTGAAAATGAAGGCAGAAGAAGTGTGAGAGGACAGAGCAGAGGAAGGCAAGGCAAGGCAAGGCAAGTTTATTTATATAGCACATTTCATACACAATGGCAATTCAAAGTGCTTTACATAGAAGAAATTAAAATAATAAAAGAAATAAGAATAATTAAAACAGTTTAGAAAAATAAAATAAAATACAGTACAAACAGTCGGACGAATATTGGCACAGTACTCATTCAGTAAATGCAAAGCTAAACAGAAGTGTTTTGAGTCTGGATTTGAATGTGACTACTGTGGGAGCACATCTGATCTCCTCTGGAAGCTGGTTCCAGCTGCGGCTGGCATAATAGCTAAAAGCGGACTCGCCATGCTTAGAGTGAACCCTTGGTATTTCTAGCTGATATGATCCTAGTGATCTGAGTGATCTGTTGGGTTTATATTCAGTGAGCATATCTGCAATGTATTGAGGTCCTAGGCCATTGAATGATTTATATACCAGTAATAATACTTTAAAATCAATCCTAAATTTAACTGGGAGCCAGTGTAAAGACCTGAGGACTGGTGTGATATGTTCATATTTTCTGGTTCTGCTCAGAATCCTGGCGGCAGCGTTCTGTATGAGCTGCAACTGTCTTATGGTCTTTTTGGGAAGGCCAGTGAGGAGTCCATTACAATAATCCACCCTGCTGGTGATGAAAGCATGCACAAGTTTCTCTAAGTCTTGTCTGGAGACAAAGCATCTAATTCTTGCAATATTTTTCAGATGATAGTATGCTGATTTAGTTATTGCTTTGACATGACTACTGAAACTAAGGTCTGACTCTAGGAACACACTGAGATTCCTGACTTGATTTTTAGTTGTTTGACCCCTAGAGTGAAGGTATGCGTTCACCTTGAGAACTTCATCTTTGTTTCCAAACGCAATGACTTCAGTTTTGTCTTTGTTTAACTGAAGAAAGTTTTGACACATCCAACTGTTGACTTCGTCAATGCATTGGCACAGGGAGTCAATGGGGCTGTAATCGTTAGGCGATAGGGCTATGTAGAGCTGTATGTCGTCTGCATAGCTGTGGTAAGAGATTTGGTTCTTTCTCATTATTTGGCTCATTGGGAGCATATATAGGTTGAACAGGAGTGGTGCAAGAATTGAGCCTTGAGGAACTCCGCATGTCATGGATGTCCACTCAGACTTATGATCTCCTATACTCACATAATAACCTCTCCCATCTAAGTAGAGGAAGAGGAAGAGGAAGAGGGAGAGGACAGAGCAGAGGAAGAGGGAGAGGACAGAGCAGAGGAAGAGGGAGAAGACAGAGCAGAGGAAGAGTGATGGAGAGAGGACAAACCAGAGGAAGAGAGAGAGAGAGAGAGAGAGAGAAGACAAACCAGAGGAAGAGAGGGAGAGAGAGGACAAACCAGAGGAAGAGAGAGAGAGAGAGAGGACAAACCAGAGGAAGAGGGAGAGAGAGAGGACAAACCAGAGGAAGAGGGAGACCAACAGAACCTGTTGTTTCCCCTGGCAACACTGAGGCAAGATGGCACACCTCAGATGAACCAGGCCACCATCTCAGACAACTTTCAGACCAGCATGGACTCCTGGCCCTCAGCTTATCTCCACAGAGTCTTACTGTGCCCTGGAGCTGTTTAAGTTTTTTTTTTTTTTTCAAACACAGTTTGTCAGACGATAATTCAGAATTCAAATGCATATGCAGCTGAGCATCAGGACACCACACGAAGACCATGGCAAGACATGTCCCTAAAGGACCTGTACTGCTATCTGTCAGTTCTGGTTTACATGGGTCTGGTAAAGTTACCAGCACTGACAGATTATTGGAATGGATCCCGAGTGTACAGTCTTGGTTTTCCTGCCACCGTTATCTCATGCCGGAAATTTCAAGCCATATCCTCAGCACTTCATCTGAGTGATCCAAAGATGGATGCTGAAAATCTGAAAAAAATAGGGAACACCTGCTTAAGACCGGCTAGGGAAATTGAAGCCTGTGTATCAGGAGATGCGTGATGCATGCAAGACCTTTTTCATCCACATCAAAACATTGCCATAGATGAGAGGATGGTGGGATCCAAGGCCAGGATTTATCTCAAACAGTACCACAAAGAGAAACCGACAAAATGGGGGTATAAGCTATTTGTTTTAGCGGACTCAGCCCCTTTTTATACGTGGGATTTCTTCATTTATGAAGGAAAATCTCCTGTACCACCAAGCCAAGAAAGCAAGGGGCTGAGCTATGAATCAGTGATGGAGCTTGTGGATGAGAAAAATCTCGGAACAGGCTACAAACTTTACGTGGACAATTTCTACACCAGCCCATCACTTTTAGTAGGTTCAAAGACCTCCTGCAGAATGGCATCTGGGCCTGTGGGACTGTCCGGAGTAACCGTGTGGGCGTCCCCAAAACCACCATCAACAAGCTGCCCAGAAATGCTCCTCGTGGGAGTATCCGTTGGATTCGGGACAATCAGCTGCTCTATGTTGAATGGAAGGACACCAGGGAAGTCCTCATGTGCTCCTCTTTCCATTCAGCAAATGAAAATCTCACTGTCCAGAGAAGGACGAGGACAAGATACGGGCAATGGGAAGAGCTGACAGTTCCGATTCCAGCTACAGTTTGGGACTACAATAAGCAGTGGCGGTTCTACATTGAATTACACCCTGGGCGAGACCCCTTTTGAGCGCCCCCGCCCCCCAAATATAATTTTTCTTACCCCATTGGCAGATAATGTTTTGCTTGTTTTAAGCAAAAACTCAATTTTTATTTATTTCCCCAGAAAACAAGACTTAATATCTTATGTAATTTTACTACTTTAGTAAAATAACGTTATGCATCATTATTTAAGAAATGTTTGATATTTGGACTGGAAACAAGACAAAAATACTAAGTAAGAAAAGCATTTTTGCAGTGTAATAACTGAACTTGCAACAGTTTTGTGTCAAAGAACAATATTATGGTGAAATTAGATATTGTGTTTGAGTTAAAAACGAATTATTGTTAAGCATAGCAAGAATCATAGCAAAAAGGCTAACAAATAAGAGTTATACCCACCAATTAATATTGCCCCTTCATTCATGACACGGATACTGTAATCATATAGAGAAAACATAGTTGCATACCTTTATCTTTCGCTCGTTTCTAAACTGGGCACCTGATGGCTTTGACCTTTCTTGTCCATCTCTTATTTGGCACTCGACATCGACAATCAACAGATCCCCTGATCCCCCCATAACTGTCACTCACGCTCACGAGTCACGACCAGAAGTCAAGACTAAACCAATTCACCTTGGTGGTGGTGACCAAGTAATCGTTTACCTATTTTTATTAGCCATTCAGACCACTCAGAAAAACAAAAATGTGCAGGAAATATAGAGGCCCGTATTTATAATATTCTGAATGAAATGTGCGTTATTTGGAAGAAAATCGAGGTGTGACTGACTTCGACCCCCCTCCCCCCTCCCCCCTCCAAAAATGTTTGTGGTTTCGATTTAATAGTTTTCTTTTTTGATTCATTGTCTTATTTGTTTGTTCCAAATGATTTTTTTTATGATTTTTATGATTTTATGTATATGTAATGAAATGTAACATTTATTTGTATAAAAGCAATCAAACAAATAGTAAAAAAAAAAAAAAAAAAAAAAAACATATCAATGTGTGTTGTGGTGTCATATGCCAGATCAAGTAATAGGAATCACCAATATGATGTGCCTGACCGCTGGTGGATTTTTGCAGGTGTTGCAGCTAAAAGTCTCACAGAAAGCTCATTTTTTGAGATTTTGACCTAAAAAAATGTAACACAACTTGGTTAGAATTTTGGCTTTGACTTTGTCATTTTTAGGCTGAAACCTATATTAATTAATTTATTTTTTTAATAAAAGAAAAAAAATATATTTTATTATATTTTCATAACAATAAACTTAAATTTCAATAACTTTTATATAATTTAATTCTATCAATTTATTCCACTTCAGCAATAATCTGCCAAGTTTCTTCTTTTAAAAGAGACCAACCGTAAGTCTTTAGTCCAAAGGGTTCATGTATTACAACCGTTTAAGTTTGGGTAGTGCATTTTCACGTAAATGCTCAAAAAGGGGGGTGATAGTCAATACTTTTTCCATTCCTCTGTTGCGTGTATTAAAATATTTGTCAAAATATAAGCCGGAACAGATAGTTTGAAGGAGTTATTCTAGCCACCACCGGATTGTTGTCAGCGCGAAACACATTTTTGAGCATGTGAATGCTGATTCTTGTCAGCGCTGGATTCTATTCAGTGCTTGAGCGCTGGTCTATAACTGGAAAAATAATAGAGTCGTTGCAAAAATAAAGATACATATAGCTTACATGTCACATTAAAGGGATACTTCACCTCTGGGAAGATGAATGTGTATTTAAAGTAGGTCATTTAAGTAGAAGAAATGTGAAGAAATTTTTGAATTTGGAGCTTTCTAGACTGAGAAAAGCCAGAAAATGTATTTTTGGCTTATGTGGATGAAAGACAACAACTCCCAGAATGCACTTGCTTTGCTGCCTTAGGAGGCCACGCCTATCGGTAAGAGTGCGCAGTTGAAAACAACAAGGCTAGCCTACGTGATGAGTTTGCCAGGGATTTAGCTGATTCTTTAGCTGATTCTTTAGAGATCGCCCAAAATGTCCAGGATTCAGCTTTTGGGTTCTACAGTCGCCATTCATCATGTTTACTGTGGCGAGCAGGACGAGGCTGGCGGCCGCGGGAGAACGGCGCGAGGCCGGTGGCGTCATTACTGAGACTCGCCGGTCTCGCTCACATCTCTCACGGAGGAGCAGGAATTTTCTTAGCAATGGTAAAATGCACATCAACCGATCACTTGTTTAGCGTTCATGTAAACACTACATTCAGATTCACCAATCGGAATGAATTCAGCTAGACTGAAACAAAAAGTGTGCATTTAAACAATGAATGGCGACCGCAGAAGGCAAAAGCTGAATCCCGGACATTTTTGCGTCATCGGAGGATTTTTTCCAGACAAAAAATACATAAATCTCTTGTCTCAGGGGGATATGAGGGTGGAAAGCACGGTAATTCGAAAATACTACAGGTTTTCTACTAATACAAAGCTTAATGCTAAATCCTGAAGTATCCCTTTAAAGGAACACTCCACAGTTTTTTGAAATAGGGCTTATTCACCGTCTTTCCTACATTTAGGTGGGCAAATGCATTTTTGTCTCAGTGTATGCATTGTTTTAGTTTGGCAACGCCACCGCTAGCTTAGCTTAGCATAATGAATGGAATCCTTTGTTGCCAGCTAGCATGTCGTGAGTAAATTGTAATTGTAATTCTATGAATAAATATGAGATCTATTAGATCGTTATTCTATGGTTGAGAACCACTACAATAGAACATGCCTGTGTACTTGCACACTTATTTATTTCAGTAACTTTTGATTAGTCGAATTTATATATATTTTTATATTTAGACAATTTTAAAATGCTTGTGATTTCTACACTCAACAGTTTTTATCTAAATAATATTTTTTTTTCTTAAAGATTTAAGTGGAACAGGAAGTGAGGTACAATTAACCTGATTATATTTTATTTTATTCCCATTCTGCTTTTGTATGTCACTTCCTGTTCTGTCATCCACATGAAGAGATGGAAGGATGTTATCATCGCAAGGTTTAATGGGTTTCTCTTTATGATCATAAGCCATCTGATCAAGGAAATTCAAGATACAAACCCTTCTCTTTACCGACAAGCAGGCACAAGTGTTCCATCGTGTTGGTGTATGATGTAAGTGTACGGGGTTGCTGTTAAACATCTGTCGAAAACAGTGGCGGCTGATAATCTTTCAAAGAGGGGAAGCTCATTTTTTGCCTACATCAAATACGTAATTCTGCCCTACGTTCCATTTCAAGAAAATGCTCTGTGACCCTGTTGTACCAACTAGGTGTCTTTTCCAGTGACTTGACCAGTGTCCTCAATGGCCAGCAGAGTTAGGTATAATTGTATAAATGACCCTCCAATCATCACGCGAGCCTAGAGTCCAGGCCAGCCCACTCCTCATTCACCCCCAGAGACGCTGAGCGTCCATGGGCGGGACATAATCACAGCGTTTTTCCAATGACCGTCTAGTTTCGAAGCACTGAAAAAAACTGCTCAAAGCAGCACCATTGAAGTCAATGGACGCTGGGCTTCAACAGGGAAATGCACTGACGCTACATGATTGTAAGATATGGGAATCGAGTCAGCCGACCTGCTATATGCAACTGAACGAACTCATCTTTGATATGAGGGTTATCTAACACATTTTTAGTCAATAAAATGTTTACACAATAGTACATATTTGACCTAGCCTGGAAATCCAGACCTAAATCTAAAAGATTAATGGTCTGGCGTTGATTAATGTAAATCGGCCAGCTCGAGGGGCGGCACCAAGCATGCATTTGAAAATCTCACTGCACGCAACTGGATAACACTACGACCAATCACAATAATTAACCCCATACGCTTAGCTACCAGCGGAGCTAACTGGTAGATTATACTCTTACTGTATGCAAAACAGCAAAAACGCCCTTCTTGCAAAGGAACGATTCGAGCAGCATCTTCTGTTACTGTTTTAGATAAAAAGCCAAGTCTAACTTGTTCATTGTAGCGGCCAAAGTTTCAAACAACTGGTATTCATCTACAATGTAAAAAAAATTACCATGACATTTTCTGGTAAATTACGAACAGTTCCTTCACCTCTAAAACGGAAAATTCGGTATATTAACAGTACATTTTCTGTACTATTAACGGATAATCCTTATACAGAAATTTCTATATTTATAGAAATTTTATAGCATATATTTTGGTGGCAAATAATTCAAGAATGATATATACGGTACAACTTGAACATGGTTTATTTTTGTACAATTTTTCATGTAACCATTCTTAAATACATTCAATGGGTATACAGTATATATAAAAATTAACAAAGCACCATTAAAAAGTGCTTGTATTGTGGAACAAGTTCTCTTACGAGAGGTCTATCGTACTGTGTAAGTAGCTTACGCTAGGGGAATACCTCTTTTCCACGAGATAACTGAAGCCAAAAAATTATCCTTATAAGGATTGCGGTGAAGCCTGAAGCCCCGAAGCCATCCTAGCACGCCTAGGAAAGCGTCGGTGTTCGAGTCCCGCCGCGGCCGAACTCTCACTGAAACGCACCGCTCGTTCAGTTCCAAGAATTGTGACTGTTCCAGCGTATCCTGCAGTGTACAAGCTGGAGCAGCTGCCCGCTTGCCTGCACACAAAAGCCGTTTTTACGGCTACCCAGATAAATCCTTTAAAGAGTGTATTTTCTGGTGTCCCGGCCACAGCCAATGGTGCTATAGATGTAGAGCAGATGCCCACTGCCCAGTGCCCATCCCTACACACAAGCACAGCCCTTCACACAGGGCCCGCACTCATAAAATCGACTCAGGTCCATTGCGCACCCAACATAGTAAACGTGCCCACTTCCCAGTGCCCACAAACACTATGTTCTGCATGTCTCACGGTTTCTGTAAAAACAAAACCTGTGCGCATTCACGCTGCTCAGGCAGACAGTGCGTTCAAAGCAGTAAATGTGCCCGCTTCACAGCGCCCACGCTTACTCACAGACATCATAAGTCCTATGAGACTCGCCCAGCTCTCCCTCACTCGGTTAAGCACCGCAGCGGGGTCGAACGCGAGCATTCTGCCCGCTGTGATCAGAGCGCTCCCCGCCTCAAATGTCACCGGCATAACGCCTATATTACAGCACACTGAAGCGCCTTCGCATCCAACCCCTAGCCACCCATGCGGATGCGTGGGCAGCGCTTCCCGGGGTTTCGGAGTGGGTGCTAGACATTATAAAAGGAGGCTATTCGCTACAGTTTTGTCGGCGCACTCGCCGCTTTACGGCGCGAGTTGAAACCACGGTGAATTCAGAAGTAGCACACCTACTTCGAGCCGAAATATCAAAACTGTTGAGCAAAGGGGCTATAGAGCTTTGATAAAGGCTTTGAGCCTTTATCTCAAACTCAAAGCGAAGAGGGGCTGTACAGCAGATACTTCCTGGTACCGAAAAAAGACGGGGGTCTCAGACCCATACTGGATCTAAGATAGTTAAACAAAGCATTGGTGAAACGCAGTTTCAAAATGCTCACGACCAGAAAAATCCTCACGCAAATTCGCCAAGGAGACTGGTTTATGTTGATAGATCTGAAGGACGCGTATTTTCAAATACAGATAGTGTTACGTCACAGGCGATACTTGAGATTCGCCTTCGAGGGCCAGGCTTATCAGTACACAGTCCTACCGTTTGGTTTGTCCCTAGCACCCCGTACATTTACGAGGTGCATGGACGCAGCGCTCGCACCCCTCAGACTCCGAGGCATGCGAGTGCTGAACTATTTGGACGATTGGCTGATTCTAGCTCAATCACGCTCAGAGCTCGTGGAGCACAGGACCATTTTACTCGATCACCTCGAGAATCTAGGTCTCAGAGTCAATTGGGCGAAGAGTTCTCTGAACTCCAGTCAGATGATATCTTTTCTGGGCACAGTTCTGGACTCGCAGTCTATGATAGCGCGGCTGTCATCACAGCGCGTACTAGACATTCAGCGCGCAGCGAGCTTTTTCCGCTGTGGCGCGACCACCCCGCTCAGGAAATTTCAGAGGATGCTCGGTCTCATGGCCACAGCATCATCAGTTTTTCAGCTGGGCTTGCTCCGCATGCGCCCTCTGCAGTTCTGGTTAAAAGCGCAGGTACCGCGCAGAGCGTGGGCATCCAATCAGCTTCGTCTCAAGGTCGATCAGATTTGCGTTTCAGCTCTGAAACCTTGGAAAGCAAACGACTGGTACGTTCCAAAATCGTAGGCATGGTTACGTTCCAAAATCCCTCAACACGCCGTTTCGGGCTCAGGTCATTCCCTGTCTGCCCTACCGGTCTCTGACGAGGAAGGGGACGCAAGCTTTCTTTGCCCAGTTAGGGCGCTAAGAGCTTATATGTCTCGCTCGTCTGTTTTCAGCAGCTGTTTGTTTCGTTCAGCGGACGTTCCAAGGGACTGGCTGTTTCAAAACAGAGCCTATCCAGATGGATAGTTGACGCCATAGCGCTGGCGTACACTGCCAAGGGCTTACAGTGCCCGTTGGGTGTCAGAGCGCACTCCACAAGAGGCGTGGCCTCTTCGTGGGCTTGGTCTAGCGGGATTTCCTTGCAAGACATATGTATGGCGGCGGGCTGGGCCTCGCCGTCTACATTTATAAGGTTCTATAACCTTACAGGCTAAGCTGCTGTCGGTGTAGACGAATCAGTGCTGTCTGATTCAGGACACTGAGGTCGCTGAGCGCTGCGCGCCGCCGACTGTTTATGTTATGGGCAGTATTGCGTAAGACCCGCATTTCCCGCATCAGTTCAGGCCAGTTCCGCCCTGACTGTGTGATTTCACGTTAAACGTTTTCGTCTATGGACGCTGCTGTAAATGGATAGAGTGATTTCCCCTCCTCTTTCCAGGACTCTCTGTAAGTTCCCCTGGTGATTGTGCACTGTAACTCCTGGGCTTCGCCTTCAGATTTATTAGTGTTAGATCCCAGCACGCACAGCGTTTTGCATTGGGTCCCCTAGCGTAAGCTACTTACGCAGTACGAGAGACCTCTCGTAAGAGAACGTACTCGGTTACTAACGTAACCTCGGTTCTCTCTAGAAGAGGAAACGAGTACTGCGTATCTTGCCGTGCATGCAACACACTCTGGTTCGCTTCGGTGACGAAAAAACAGGGATCAGCTGCCCCAAGCCTTCCTTTTATAGGACTAAGCCACGGCTGTTTCGGCGGGACGTGACGCAGAGGGCTCATTGGCCTGACGTCACTTCAGGCCTCGCTCGGTAGGCTGATGCAGTTGCCGCAGAGCAGCCAATGGGCGCGCGAGCTGTCTTGCCCATGGCTGCATGCTGCCGCAACGTGTTTCGCAATAATACAAAATTATAAGGATCATTTTTTGGCTTCAATATCTCCTGGAAAAGAGGTTTTCCCCTAGCGTAAGCTACTTACGCAGTACTCGTTCCCTCTTCTAGAGAGAACCGAGGTTACGTTAGTAACCAAGTACGTTTTTAGACATTAAACAAACAAGAGACAGAATTAAAAAAAGAAAACATGAGAAGGTACTTGCACAATATTGGTGTTGCACCAAATAGCTCGCAAAATTCTTTGTAAAAAACTTGAAAGTCAAGATTCAAAACATGTTTAAATGCAATACAATAAAAATACAATATAGAAACAAACAAACAAAAACAAATGGAATACAAATACAGGTCTGCTGCTTTTATCATTAAAAATAGCTTTAGACAGTCAATAGTAGAGTGAAATGTTAGTGTTGATGCCATTTTCTGTAAGAGAACACCATATTCCTTAAAGGGGGGGTGAAATGCTCATTTTCACTCAATCTCCTGTTAATCTTGAGTACCTATAGAGTAGTATTGCATCCTTCATATCTCCAAAAAGTCTTTAGTTTTATTATGTTTATAAAAAAAAAGATAGGCTGTAACGAGTCTTTCCGGAAAAAAACAAGCGGCTGGAGATGGGCCGTGTGGGCGAAGCTAAAGCTGTGCTTACGCGCCGATAGCTAACAACACAGAGACATTTGAAGCAGTTTTACTCACCACCTGTGACCGCGAACCTTTATCATTGTGACTGCTCGATCCTTAAGCATTAGACGATCTGCAAATCCGTCGATCTGGGCTTTGTTTCTAAAACATTCATCGTCAAAATGCAGGGAACAAACAGTCTTGCACAACTCCTTTTTTGCTCTGGAAAAACAAACTCCATCCACTGGTCCCTTAACGCTGGGTTCTTTGGGAATCTGTGCAGGGTTGTCTTGCCCTGGCAACCAAAAACACACTTCTTTGGTGACATTGACTTCCCAAAAGCCAAGCACAGCGCTTTGATGAGGTACTGCTTTCACTGCAAAAAATGCTGTTCTTACTTAGTATTTTTGTGTTGTTTCCAGTCCAAAAATCTAAAAATTCTTAAATCAAGAAGCATTTACTAGAGAAGTAAAACTACATAAGAAATTCTACTTTGTTTTCAGATAAACAGAAAGTATCTTAAGTGATTTTTGCTTAAAACAAGCTAAATTATCTGCCAGTGCAGTAAGGAAAATAATCTTGTTTTAAGATTATGTTTTTATTAAGTTTTTTTGAATTAAGTTTTTTTTTCTTACTGCACTGGCAGATAATTTAGCTTGTTTTAAGCAAAAATTACTTAAGTTACTTACTGTTTATCTGAAAACAAAAAATAATTTCTTATGTAGTTTTACTTCTCTAGTAAATACTTCTTGATTTAAGAATTTTTAGATTTTTGGACTGGAAACAACACAAAAATACTAAGTAAGAACAGCATTTTTTGCAGTGTTCGCTCTCTCACTCTGGTCTACGAGCGCGCCTTTTTAGCAGAAGTGCCCTTAGGACCCATATAAGGAAATTCCGCCCCAGTTGACGTCACACAGAACTATACTCGAAAAAAACTTTCCGAAACTTGTGACAAACCGAAAGGACAATTTTTGGCACAGAAATACTCCTTCAAACGTACAATTTTATTTTTGAAACTTTGTCCATGTTTAGCATGGGAAACCAACTCTTTAACAGTGTAAAAAACTCAGTATGCATGAAATAGCATTTCAACCCCCCCCCCCCCCCCTTTAAAAGGTTAGTTCACCCCCAAATTTTTATTGTCATTAATTACTCACGCTCATGTTGTTCCACACCACACAAGACTTCCATTCGTCTTCAGAAACAAAAATTAAGATCTTTCTGAAGAAATCTGAGAGATTTCTGTCCCTCCATTGACATCTTACGCAACTTCCAATTTCAAGGTTCAGAAAGGTATACAGACATAAATGTAATCCAAGTGACTGGTTTAACCTCAAATTTATGAAGTGGCACAAATGTTTTGTGTGAAGAAGAAAAAAGAATTACATTTTTTCTCACTAAATATAGATCGCTGCTGACCCAGCAGGGTGAGAACAAGCCACTGAGATGCTCATGTGAATGTATAAAAGATTGTGACAAAAGACAATTTTTTTTTTTTTTCACACACAAAGCATTTGCATCGCTTTTTTGGGGGGTTAAACCAATGAAAAGACATAGATTACACCGTGTTCTAACTACACGCAACACATGATAAAAGGTATATTTCGCATGTCAATAAGAGTTTTTGTCCTAACCAGTGACACGTGACGATTCTATTTTAGAAATGGTTTCTATTTTTCTGTGACATTGCACTATAAAAAAAACAAAAAAAAAAACTGTCAACTCATTGTGAACAAACAGGTGTATTCTTTGACAAAGATTGTTCCAGTCACTCAGTTGTTTAAATGGTGTAATATTTATGAATTTGATTATGTACTTATTGTGACTACTGTGCACTTGCCAAGAGAACCTGCACACACACTGTTTTGGTTGGCTTTTTGGTTTTTAATTGATTTTGTCGCTTTACAAGGTCACAACTCATTTGGTGTGGACAGAAAAACTGCTTGTTGCTAGAATCTTATTGCATTGCATTTGATTAGGACACCGTGTTACTTTGATGTCTTTACTACCTCTCTGGAGCTTGAAAGTGGTAGTTGCATAAGCTGTCAACAGAGGAAGAGAAAGCTCTCAATTTCAAAAAGATCTTAATTTTTGTTCTGAAGATGAACTAAAGTCTTGCAGGTTTGGAACATCAGGAGGGTGAGTAATTAATGAGATTATTTTCATTTTGGAGAGAACAACTTTACTTCTTTGGTATGTTCAGTTAAAGGTCCATTAGGAGATTAGACAAAAGCTTAAACTTTACATGGGTTTTCAGTGGTTCATACAAGAACTTCAGCAGTCTTGGAGGAATGTGTAGACTATGGAAGTAAAATAATGTCAAATGTTTTTGAAACAAAAAGCCTGTTGAATTGCACTACTTGAAAAAAAATAGGCATTGCATTAACCATGCTTGCATTTTAATGCATTGTATTTTTAGGGCTTGCATTTTTATGGGCTGAAATTCAACATGGTTGAATATTTAAGCTGTGAATATTTCAATTAAAAACATTTCAAACACATGTTCATTATTAAAAATTTAATAGGCCTAATCCATATTCACCTTTCATATTTCACTTCCAAAATATTCAAACTGTTTAAAAATACAACCTATAATATTCAACAGGCAATTTTCGGTCCATTTTATTTTGCTTTGCAAATTCGCTTCCACAAATTCAGTGGTTCAAATTCGACAGTAAATACAACGGAAATGCAGGAAAAGCAATAGATTACCGAGATACTCTCCATCTGCTGTTAGTCAATCTCACCAGCAGGAGGTGCAAAAGCGCGTGTTGTTGACGAAGACCAGCAACAGTTAGACAAGCCATTCATTCATAAAACTCATTTAACAGCAATGCAATTGTATTTGTGATTATTATGACGGCGGTTTTATGTTAAATTCAGTGTCTTTACGGTTACTTTCCCTGTGTAGCCTGCATGCATCTTTCTCTACCGTGAACAAGATTATAATGTTATTCCCCGATGCGGATATACAGATCCGATATTACATTTTTGAGGTTGACATATATTTCTCTTGGTTGTTTAGTTGCCTTAACTTTATATTGTGGCGATGTGCTGCATGCAAGCTATTAGGGTTTCCCTCAATACTTAAGGATTCCCCTTCTGGACATATAAAACGCTTAACGTAGCTTAATGGACTAATTACAGTGATATAAAAGACCAAACTCGCAGGCAAGCAGATTGACTCAGATTAACGTGCAAAGTTTAATGCTGAGCGTTTCCCAGTGATAGACTGGCATAAAGTTGGCTTGACGTTGGACATTCGCACATTTAGGGACCGTCTCTAAAGTGTATACGACTTTGGTATACACGTTTCTAACTTCAATTGCATTTGAATAGAACGAATTACAGTCATAAAACCAACTGTAAAGTGTTCATGTAGTGTCAGGCATAATGCGCACCCTTTGGATTTTTGATATTTATTCAAATAAATTAAAGTTTGCTATTGAAGTTAGAAACGTGTATGCCAATGTTTTATGCAACTTTTGAGACGGTCCCTAAATGTGCGAATGTCCAATGTCAAGCCGATTTTACATTTATTAGGCTACATTTAGTAATTTATTTAGCAGACGCTTTATCCAAAGCGATTTACAGTTAAACTAACAATAGGAGGACAACAATATGCAAGTGCTATGACTCTTCCCAGTTTAATGCAATACACGTAGGCATAGCCTTTACACTATACTGTGATTTTATGCCAGTATATTACGAAACGCTCTGCATGAAACTTTGCGTGTTACGTTCATATTCTTAGTCCATCTAGCCTATATAGTAGCCTACAGCCTACATCCCCAATAAGGTTTGGTCTTTTATTACTGTATTAGTCCATAAACTACGTTAAGCGTTTTGTCCCGACAGAAGGGGAATCCTCGAGTGTGAGGTATTGAGGGAAACCAATTATAATCCTGTTCATGTAGAGAAAGCTGATGACATGTAGGCTACACAGGGAAAGTAACAATGAAGTTATTGAATGAAACATAAACACAGCTTTTGTCTTTATCATCTTTTCCGCATATATACTGACACAGATAATCATTTTCATTTTATGAATGAATGGCTTGCTCTAACTGTTGCTGGTCTTCGTCAACAACAAGCGCTTTTGCACCCCCTGCTGGTGAGATTAACAGCAGATAGAGAGTATCTTGGTAATCTATTGCTTTTCCTGCAGTTCCGTTGAATTTACTGTCGAATTTGAACCACTGAATTTGTGGAAGCGAATTTGCAAAGCGAAATAAAATGGACCGAAAATTGCCTGTTGAATATTATAGGTTGTATTTTTAAACAGTTTGAATATTTTGGAAGTGAAATATGAAATATGGATTATTGAATTTTTAATAATGAAAATCTGTTTGAAATTTTTTTAATTGAAATATTCACAGCTTAAATATTCAACCATGTTGAATTTCAGCCCATAAAAATGCAAGCCCTAAAAATACAATGCATTAAAATGCAAACATGGTTAATGCAATGCCTGTTTTTTTTCAAGTAGTGCAATTCAACAGGCTTTTTGTTTCAAAAACATTTGACATAATTTTACTTCCAAAGTAGACGTTTGGTTTCCTTCATCTCAGCCTTTTCGACCTTCGTTCAGGATTTCTGCACAGGAAAGTTGGATATGAAGAAAAAAAATATGTTTTTTTCTTCACAAGAAATTAAATGAAAGAAATTGAACTACAAAGTATCATACAGACCAGGGGTCTCATTTATAAAGCGTGCGTACGCACAAAAGGGGGCTGGAAACGTACGTACGCCAGTTCACACGCAAAGGTTGTGATCTATAAAAACAAACTTAACGGGAGAATGTGCGCACCTTTAAGCTAACTTTGAGCCCTGCATAGGCCTACGCACATTCTGGAGACAAAGGGAATTGGCGACACCGATGGTGAGCTGGAGTGTCTTTTTGGTCACTTTAAGACAGAAAATCTAAAGAAAATTAAACATATACAGAAAGATAATACAAATATAATTTCATTCACCAAGCCTATCACTTGAAGCAAATATCCATCCAATGTCCGCGCCAGCGAGCACGTTGGGCCGTTTAGTGAAACTGACGTAAATAACTGTTTAAATAAATAAAATAATGATTTAAACGATGTTTTACTTCTGATATAAACATTTAGATTAAATATGCCATTCAAATTAATGGAGAACACTTAAAGGAGAAGTTCACTTTTAAAATGAAAATTCTGTCATCATATATTTACCCTCATGTTGTTTCAAACCTGTATGAATTTCTTTCTTCTGCTGAACAGAAAGGAAGATATTTAGAAGAATGTCAGTAACAAGGCAGTTTTTGGGTCCCATTGACTTCCATAGTATATTTTTTTCCTACTATGGAAGTCAATGGGACCCAAAAACTGTCTGGTTACTGATATTCTTCTAAATATCTTCCTTTCTGTTCAGCAGAAGAAAGAAATACATACAGGTTTGAAACAACATGAGGGTGAATATATGATGACAGAATTTTCACCTTCAAACTTCTCCTTTAAACATGAAATCATTACTGAGAAGTTACAATATTTTTTATATTCAAATTCAATCAATAGAAATATTTGTTGTGGATGCGATGTTTTTGAACACTTTTCCTGTAGCGTGCTGTGTTTTAATGTTTTAACCACAGAGATAATTGCTTATCATGATAATACCAGATTGTCTGAGAAAATAGTTTTGTGCAAATAATGCCCAAGGCCTTTCTGTTTCCATTAAAAATATAAAATCAATTAAAAATATTATTCGGCCAGTGGAAAAGATTAAATGTATTTTACAATATTTGATTTTATGTATTCAAAAACAAGACAAGGATAGGCAAGTACATCATTTTTATTAATGTAATGTGTTTGTACCGTTAAACGTTATCACGTGGATGAATAATCATATGCAAATGATATGCAGATGAGGATATGCATAGTAAAACTAGGCATTGTAAGCTCCATATATGGTTATTTCGGGGAGGAGACGCATGTGCGCAAAATCTTCCGCTGACTGGGATTTATAAAGTGAATACTGCGCAGGTTCTGGCGTACAAATGGTTTTATAAGTCTGAATATTTTTTTGCGTGCATCATTTTTGGCTTTCTGGCGCACGTAAACTTTTAGTAAGGATCCTACGCACAGTTTTATAAATGAGACCCCAGGTTGAGGTTGAAAAACATTCGTACAGTATTTTACGTTCGTTAAATTATCAACTGCCATCCCTAATTCTTTCAAATTCAAACACTGTATAAAATGCCAAGACTTCTGTTTCCAGTGGACTCCAATTGCATGTCATGTTAGCTTGTCTGCTCAACTATGTGAAAATGTGTTGCTTACCTTTATATGAACTCCAGGATAAGTGCCATTTTCCTTGGGTATTTTGTAGCTCACTGCCTCAATGGGGTAGGAGATGTGGTCAATAATAACTTCTTGAATGACAGCAATCCTGAATGCCCATCACCTTAAACAAATAAGATATTACAAAATGAAAAACATTACACAATCACTTCAGAAAACTGCTCCAAAAATAGTGGTTTAAATCTTCCCTATACAATGTTTTTCTACTATAAAAAAATAAAAAAGTTGGTTGCTGAACACCCCCTTCAAAGATGTTATGCTTATCTTTGAAGGGGGTGTTCAGCAACCAACTTTTTTTTATAAACATTTGTCCTCAGACTTCAAATTTATTTGTATTTTGCCAATATTGAATACTCATAATGATAAAAATATATATACTAATAAAACAAAATACAAACCAATAAGGGGCATTCAGGGTGGTGCTTGGGATGTACACAGTACATCAAAGTCCTGTCAATAGTTAAGAAAACAACAGAAACACTATGAAACAAACTAATGAGGAGGGAGCTGGTAAAGAATGACTAATGTTACAGGCAGAAGTATTACAGCAGTCATGTTAAATGTAAATTAATCTTTCAAGGTCATTATTTGGGGTTTAAAGTCAAATAATATGTGTAGTGTGTGTATAATGTCTATGTGTTGTCTAAAACAGAGACAAGACAATAAAAAGTCTAACGTAAACATAACATTAACGTACCTAATTTGGCAGAAAATGTGGTGTTATCCTTGATCCAGCTGTAACTTACTGCATCTTCACGTTGTATCTTCATGCCTTTTAAATCAAGCAAGTCTAAATGGCCTTTCCTTTTCTTGACGATTCATCTGGTAGCTTTTGTTTGAAGCCATTAACGTTAAACTGCTCCAAAAACACGAGTAACGTTTCTGCACTTTATACTGGTAAACAGATGCGCTCGGCACGAAGTAAACCACATCACCGACAAAATAAAAGGCAATAAACCAATTACAACGAGGACACTATAACACATACAATCAGGGGAACTTCCACGAGTGTGAACTAAATCTTTCAATGTGTGACTATATATGCATAAAACGATAAACGCAACGGCTCCGACATTGCCTAACAAGCCGGGTGGCAAATAAATAATGGTTACGTAAACAGCTTATTTGACATTTAGCAAAATATAATTTTCGGTTTTTACCACAGAAGTGTCAGAATGGCTTCCACACATCCGAAATCCGACTTTAAAATGCAACTTTGGCCGCATCATCTGTGTGTGTAATGGCGCTTGAGTCTCAAACTTTTCGCGCCGATCAGGTTCTAGTTCCCACAATGCAACGCGTAATTCAAAATACGTTGTCTTTTACATCCTGTAAAAGACAAATACCGAAAATTCCTTCAAATTAATATGGTACATTGTACCGTAATTTTACAGAATTTTTTTACAGTGTATAGCCATCTTGCAATGTTTACTAATGACTTCGTCACAGCGCTGTCATCTGTTTAGCTCGCCTCAGGCCCGCCTATATCAGATAACCCAATGTGATTGGTGCAGCTCAGATCGAGGGGCATATTTAATGAGCATCATTACTCGACACCAGAGTAACGCGCTGAGCAAATTCATCTTGTGCTCTCGAGAGAACTCTGGATTACCAGGGTATAGTTGACCATTAATTTTTTTAAATTATAGGGAAGCCAAACTTCCCTTGCAGTCTTAAAGAAATCCCCACTGGCCGAAAACAACCTCAGCCTTCACGTTGTGACAAAGGGCGACATAAAATAATTCACATGCATATTATTTATTTGCATTATTTCATCACGTCCCACCTCAGTGTCTTCAGTTGACAGTTTGGATCCAGAAGTAAATCACTGAGCTCCTTCACTCCTGATTGTCCAGGATCATTTCCTCTGAGATCCAGCTCTATCAGGTGTGAAGGGTTTGATCTCAGAGCTGAAGCCAGAGCTTTATAACCTTCTTCTGTGATACTGCAGTTTGAAAGTCTACAGCAAAGATTTTTGGGAAAAAACAAATTATAAAGTAAATATCGGTGAACGTGTTTTACATCGTAAAACCTTTAATTACACTATTTATTTTCTCTTCTGGTCAGAGAAGGTCTGGTCTGGTCAGTCATTTTAACTTTGAATAAAAGTGAACAATGTTATTAAAACCAAACAATGGTTCATTAAACTCACCTGAGTCTCTCCAGTGTGCAGTTTGCATTTTCTAATGCGTTCTGGAGTTTCTTCACTCCTGAATCCTGCAGATTATTGTTGCTCATGTCAAGCTCTTTCAGACTGGAGTTTGATCTCAGGACTGTAGCGAGAGATGAACAGCTTTCCTCTGTTAGACCACAATTATGCAGCCTAAAATGATGAACATGAAGGGAGAAATTATACATACAATGTACTTGAAATTGATTCTTGAACTAACTTTTAATGAATTTGCACTAAAGCAAGCTAAGAAAATGCACCAGCCGATGTACTTCCTTAGGAAACTGTATAATTTTAGATTAGACAGACACATTCTTGTAATGTTTTATAAAAGTCTCCTCCAGAGTGTTCTGTCCTTTGGCCTTATCTGTGTGTGTGGCAACATGCATTTTAAGGACCAAAAGAGACTGCAGTGCATGATCAAGATGGCCAGTAAGATCATCGGACTTGACCAGGTGTCGGCAGCTCAGATGTACAATGATCTTATCTTAAAAAAGACTAACCAAATCCTCAATGACCCCACTCACCCTCTCCATCATACATTTATGAGAAGTAATAGGTCAACTGGTAGAATTGAAGAGTTCAGATGCAAAAACCTCTAAGTGCCATCTGAAATTTTCTTCTAGAATGATCATTTTTATCAAGCTTGTATATTTAAATTCAGTAATTTCACTTAAATGACAATTAATAGGTAATTTTCATTGCCATTTAAGTGAAATTACTGTACTTAAATATACGAGCTTGATAAAAATGATCATTCTAGAAGAAAATTTCAGATGGCACTTAGAGGCTTTTGCATCTGAACTCTTCAATTTTAAAACAGAGAATTAGAACAGAAAGGTACAATAAATCATTTGTACCTACAGCGATCAGATTGTATAATGATCAAGCACACCCAAGGGCGTAGATTTGGTTTGAACATTGGGGGGGTTGAAGTTTGGGTATGCCTCCTGATATTGTGATCATGTTATAAATATTGGGGGGGTTGTAATGCATAGATTTAAATATTGGGGGGGATATCTCCCCCCATCCCCCCCACAAACTACGCCCCTGAGCACACCAGTAAGCATGTATAAAAATAAATAACAATGATAGTGTGGCGAGCACGACGAGGGTTGGAGAGAGCGGCACGAGGCTAGAGCAGCGATCTGATTCACTCCTGTGTCTCCTAGTTCATGTTCACTCGGATTAAGCTCTCTCAGAGAACTTGTGCTCTTGTGAGAACTCTGGATTACCAGGGTATATTTGACCATTAATTTTTTGAAATTATAGGGAAGCCAAACTTCCCTTGCAGTCTTAAAGAAATCCTCACTGGCCGAAAACAACCTCAGCCTTCACGTTGTGACAAAGGGCGACATTAAATAATTCACATGCATATAATTTATTTGTATTGTTTCATCACGTCCCACCTCAGTGTCTTCAGTTGACAGTTTGGATCCTGTAGTAAATCACTGAGCTCCTTCACTCCTGATTGTCCAGGATCATTTCCTGTGAGATCCAGCTCTATCAGGTGTGAAGGGTTTGATCTCAGAGCTGAAGCCAGAGCTTTATAGCCTTCTTCTGTGATACTGCAGTCTGAAAGTCTACAGCAAAGATTTTGTGGGGAAAAAAACATCTATTTTAAAATTAATATCGGTGAAAGTGTTTTACATCGTAAAACCTTTAATTACACTATTTATTTTCTCTTCTGGTCAGAGAAGGTCTGGTCTGGTAAGTCATTTTAACTTTGAATAAAAGTGAACAATGTTATTAAAACCAAACAATGGTTCATTGAACTCACCTGAGTCTCTCCAGTGTGCAGTTTGTATTTTCTAATGCGATCTGGAGTTTCTTCACTCCTGAATCCTGCAGATTATTGTTGCTCATGTCAAGCTCTTTCAGACTGGAGTTTGATCTCAGGACTGTAGCGAGAGATGAACAGCTTTCCTCTGTTAGACCACAATTATACAGCCTAAAATGATGAACATGAGAGGGAGAAATTATACATACAATGTACTTGAAATTGATTCTTGAACTAACTGAATGAATTTGAAATGAATTTGCACTAAATAAAGCTAAGAAAATGCACCAGCGGATGTACTTCCTTAGGAAACTATATAATTTTAGATTAGACAGACACATTCTTGTAATGTTTTATAAAAGTCTCCTCCAGAGTGTTCTGTCCTTTGGCCTTATCTGTGTGTGTGGTAACATGCATGTTAAGGACCAAAAGAGACTGCAGTGCATGATCAAGATGGCCAGTAAGATCATCGGTCTTGACCAGGTGTTGGCAGCTCAGATGTACAATGATCTTATCTTAAAAAAGACTGACCAAATCCTCAATGACCCCACTCAACCTCTCCACCATAAATTTATGAGAAGTAATAGGTCAACTGGTAGAATTTTACAACAGAAAATTAGAACAGAAAGGTACAATAAATCATTTGTACCTAAAGTGATCAGATTATATAATGATCAAGCACACCAGTAAACATATATAAAAATAAATAATGACAGTGACATTACAGTGAGGCGAGCACGACGAGGGTTGGAGAGAGCGGCACGAGGCTAGTTGAGTGATTACTGATGAGAGACATCTGTGCAACGCACCGGTCTTGTACCTCTACTGTCGTCACTTCCCCTTTATGCCTCCACTCCTCCGTGAGAGATACGAGACCGGTGCGTCACGCAGGTGTTGCTCGTCATCAGTAATCACGCCACCGGCCTTGTGCCGCTCTCTCCAACCCTCATCATGCTCACCACACTGTCATTGTTATTTATTTTTATACATGTTTACTGGTTTGACTGTGGTGTCTATGTATAAAAATAATGATAATGAACAAAATACTCACTGGAGTTTATTGAGTTTACAGTGTTTATTCAACAGTAGAGCAGCGATCTGATTCACTCCTGTGTCTCCTAGTTCACGATCACTCAGACTCAGCTCTCTCAGGAGTAATGGGTTTTTACCCACAATTCCTCTAACATACTGACAGGCTTCATCTGCATCAGGACCCAAAAACCTGGAGAAAGAGGAAATACATTACCTGCCATACATTTTATTTTCACAAACTTGTGAAAGGCCTGTTAATAAGCGCAAAACTTTTATAAACATATTTGACCATTTAAGCTAACATTGGTTTAAGACAATTGAACAATATTTAAAAAAAACTCTCACCTCAGTGTCTTCAGTTGACAGTTTGGATCCTGTAGTAAATCACTGAGCTCCTTCACTCCTGATTGTCCAGGATCATTTCCTGTGAGATCCAGCTCTATCAGGTGTGAAGGGTTTGATCTCAGAGCTGAAGCCAGAGCTTTATAACCTTCTTCTGTGATTCTGCAGTATGAAAGTCTACAGAAAAGAGGTTTGAAATAACAAAATCTCTTATAATATTTATATTAGTGACAATGTTTTATTTCGTAAAACCTCTAATACACTTTATTTTCTCTTCTGGTCAGAGAGGGTCTGATCTGGTGACAAAATCATGTCTTTTTGTTTTCTTTAGTTTACCACAGTAATTTTAACTCTGAACACAAGAGAACAATATTATAAAGACCACTCACCTGAGTTTCTCCAGAGTGCAGTTTGTATTTTCTAATGCTATCTGGAGTTTCTTCACTCCTGAATCCTGCAGATTATTGTTGCTCATGTCAAGCTCTTTCAGACTGGAGTTTGATCTCAGGACTGTAGCGAGAGATGAACAGCTTTCCTCTGTTAGACCACAATCACGCAGCCTAATATGAACAACAAGAGGAGAATTTACAAACACAAAATACTTGATGCCACTATTAGGTGATTCCTGAGAACTGATCTGGGTCATCTGATTTATTTAGGATATTTAAATGTTTAATAAAAACAAAACTAAAAATACTCACTGAAGTACGTTGAGTTGACAGTGTTTATCCTGCAGAAAAGCAGCGATCTGATTCACTCCTGTGTCTCCTAGTTCACGTTCACTCAGATTCAGCTCTCTCAGGAAAAATGGGTTTTTACTAACAATTTCTCTCACATACTGACAGGCTTCATCTGCAGCAGGACCCAAAAACCTGGAGACAGTGGAAATACATTGATCTATTTTATTTTCACAAGCTTGTGAAACAGCTTGTAATCATTTTTAAACTTTTATAAGAGTATTTTTTGACAGTTTATTTATATTTCATCTAAAACGGGCTTAAGACTACTGAACATTATTTAATTTAATAACACTCACCTCAGTGTCTTCAGTTGACAGTTTGGATCCTGTAGTAAATGATTGAGCTCCTTCACTCCTGATTGTCCAGGATCATTTCCTGTGAGATCCAGCTCTATCAGGTGTGAAGGGTTTGATCTCAGAGCTGAAGCCAGAGCTTTATAACCTTCTTCTGTGATACTGCAGTTTGAAAGTCTATAGAAAAGAGGTTTTGAAGTAAATATATCATAAAAGTAATATTAGTGAACACTGTATAAAACCTAAAATTCACTTAATTTACTCTCTCTTCTGGTGTTTACTCTCTCTTCTGGTCAGAGAAGTTCTGGTCTGGTGACAGGTAGGTTTCGTTACGTCACCCAGTTTCATTACATCAATTTGTGTTGTTGCTGCCGCACGATTTAAGTATGGAGCTCTGACAATTTTATTCTTAATCCTCAATTTCTTCTTTATACCAGTTTTATAAAGCAATATTTTTCTGCTTTTACAGTGGGTGAACATAGAGAGAACTGTGACTTTGTATATGTACATTTCTGAAATACTTAGACAGTAAGCTCCGATATAAGAACACTCTAAATTGTAATATGGACTCATGCACTTTCTGTAAAGCTGCTTTGAAATGATGTGTATTGTGAAAAGCGCTATACAAATAAATGTGAATTGAACAGAATAATTTATTTTCATTTTGTCAAGTTTCTGTGTTTTGGTTTAGTTATGTTATCTAGTTTTCCCCTCTCTTTTGTTCTTTTGGTTTAGTCCTGTTAATTACTTTCTCCTATGTTCTAATTAGTCATGTCTTTCACCTGTGTCCAATCACCTTGCTAATTATCCCCTTAGACCCAGTGTATTTAAGCCCTGTGTTTTCCCTCAGTGTTTGTTTGGTTCTCGTCTTTGTATGGTTGTGTGTTCCTGTATTTTCTTGTAACCTGAGTTTGTGAATAAACCAGCTGCATTGAAATTCTGTTCCCTCGTCTTCAGCAACCTGCACAAACCTGACACATTTTCCTAAGTGCACAGTTCTACAGTTATTTTAAATTTGAACAAAAGAGAACAACATTACTAAAATTAAACAATGGATCATTAAACTCACATGAGTTTCTCCAGTGAGCAGTTTGTATTTTCTAATCCTGTCTGTAGTTCTTCCACTCCTGAATCCTGCAGATTATTGTTGCTCATGTCAAGCTCTTTCAGACTGGAGTTTGATCTCAGGACTGTAGCGAGAGCTGAACAGCTTTCCTCTGTTAGATCACAATTACGCAGCCTAAAATGATGAACATGAGAAGAAGAACTTACAAACACAAAGTACTTTCCAATATTCAGTGATGACTAAAGAATATTGTGTTTTGGTCACTTGAGTTATTTAAGATACTTTAAATATATAATAATGAACAAAATACTCACTGGAGTGTGTTGAGTTTACAGTGTTTATCCAACAGTAGAGCAGCGATCTGATTCACTCGTGTGTCTCCTAGTTCATGTTCACTCAGATTCAGCTCTCTCAGGAGTAACGGTTTTTTACCCACAATTCCCCTAACATACTGACAGGCTTCATCAGCATCAGGACCCAAAAACCTGGAGAAAGAATAAGTACATTAACATGTATGTTATACAACCTTTTTTTCACAAGTTTGTCAAAGACTTTCGGGCAATTTTCAACTTCAATTTCAACTAAAAATGTTTTAAAACCATTGCACTTTAATTTTAAGAAAACTCACGTCAGTGTCTTCAGTTGATAGTTCTGATCCTGTAGTAAATCATTGAGCTCCTTCACTCCTGATTGTCCAGGATCATTTCCTGTGAGATCCAGCTCTATCAGGTATGAAGGGTTTGATCTCAGAGCTGAAGCCAGAGCTTTATAACCTTCTTCTGTAATACTGCAGTTTGAAAGTCTAGAAAAGGGATATTTAAAAAATATATAATAAATGATCAAATTAATATAAATTATTATTTTTTTTTAATTGTTAAGATGTCAAATGCTTTTTAATATTTATAATGTTAACAAAAGAGTATTTTATGGTATTCAAATCAAATGATGGTTCCTAGTCTGGTAAGAGGGGTGGTGGTGATGGGGTGTTGACAGAAACATGTATTTAAATTTTTTTGTTTTGTTTACTACAGTCATTCTAACTTTGAACAAAAGAGAACAATATTATTAAAATCAAACAATGGTTTGTTAAACTCACCTGAGTTTTTCCAGTGAGCAGTTTGTATTTTCTAATCCTTTCTGTAGTTCTTCCACTCCTGAATCCTGTAGATTATTGTTGCTGATGTCAAGCTCTTTCAGACTGGAGTTTGATCTCAGGACTGTAGCGAGAGCTGAACAGCTTTCCTCTGTTAGACCACAATCACGCAGCCTAAAATTATGAACATGAGGGAGAAATTGTAAACACAATGTGCTTGTTGCCAATATTAAGTGATTACAGAGGATTAATGTATGTTGGTCACTTATTCTAGCTACTTTAAATGTAAAATAAGAAATGAACAAAATAGTCACATCAGTTTGTTGAGTTTACAGTGTTTATCCTGCAGTAGAGCAGATATCTGATTCACTTGTGAGTCTTCTAGTTTATGGTCACTCAGATTCAGCTCTCTCAGGAGTAACAGGTTTTTACCCACAATTCCAGTCACATACTGACAGGCTTCATCTGCAGCAGGACCCAAAAACCTGGAGAAAGAGGAAATACATTGACATTACATGCCATAAAAAATGTGTTCACAAGCTTGTGAAAAGGTGTTGTAATAAATGCAAATCTTTTATAACCATCTTTGACGGTTTCAGCTAAAATTGGTTTATGACAATTGAACATTGTTTTAAAAACACTTGCCTCAGTGTCTTCAGTTGACAGTTTGGATCCTGTAGTAAATCATTGAGCTCCTTCACTCCTGATTGTCCAGGATCATTTCCTGTGAGATCCAGCTCTATCAGGTGTGAAGGGTTTGATCTCAGCGCTGAAGCCAGAGCTTTATATCCTTCTTCTGTGATTCTGCAGTTTGAAAGTCTACAAATAATAAAACCAAGAATTTAAATAAACATTGTGGTCCAAATTCATTCTGCATAATTACAAAATATTATACTATCAATCTATTGAATACTGTAATAAAGTTCATGACTCAGAGAAGGAGCCGTCTCATAGGCGACTGCTGCATAAACATAGACAAAATCAGAAACATAAAGTCCCAGGTCTGGTCCTATTTCTTCTTCTTCCACTGTTGTCACTCCTCATTAGCTCAAGGCTGGTGTATGTTGCAGGTGTTGCTCAGTAACATTCAGTCCGCCTCATTCGACTTCAATGTCTCTTGTGTTTGCTTATATTTTAGTACAGTCAACAAAAACTATTTGTGTCATTTTAGTTAGAAAACTGGGAATTTTAAATTTTTATGCTTCTGATGGTGGACACATTCTACAATATATAAATGTACTCACTTCAGTATCTTCAGCTCACACACAGGATTCTTCAGTCCCTCACAGATCTCTTTGACTCCTGAGTCCAGCAGACGGCTGTTGTTCAGGTTCATCTCTTTCAGGGTGGTTTTGGAGGAGAGAACAGTAGCTAGAACTGAACAGCTTTTCTCTGTCAGCACACAATTATTCAGCCTAAATACAAAAACAGTAATAAATAATAATATTTATTATTCAGCACATATTCAACATACATCAGACCAACAAGTATTCATATCTGCTCACAAATGTGACTGACAGTCATTTATAATTGAATAAGTGAAACATGTAACTCATGTTCACTCACTTCATTTTCTCCAGTTTGCTATGAGTGTCCATCAAAAGAGCAGATAGTTTCTTCCCATCTAGGTCTCCTAGTTTATCTTCACTCAGATCCAGTTCTGTCAGAAGTAATGGACTTTTACCCATAACTTTTGTGAGATAGTCACATGCTTCCTGAGCAGCAGGGCTTTTCAGAAACCTACAGGAAGTGTTTAAGATAATTTGTGTTTTCTCTTTGTGAATTTTTCTCTTTTGTTCATGTCATTCATATTCCACACTGGTCAATTTGACCCTTCTATCTATTTTCATACAGCTGATTTTCACATCACTAATTCAGTTTTAAATATTTCAAGGTTTTATCACCTGATGGTCTTTAATTTATAGCGCTCATCTTGTAGTAAATCATTGAGCTCCTTCACTCCTGATTGTCCAGGATCATTTCCTGTGAGATCCAGCTCTATCAGGTGTGAAGGGTTTGATCTCAGAGCTGAAGCCAGAGCTTTATAGCCTTCTTCTGTGATACTGCAGTCTGAAAGTCTAAAAAAAAAAAAAAAAAAAAAAAAAAAAAAAAAAAAATAATAATATATATATATATATATAACATGTATAACATTTATATATAACATGTTCTATGCTGAAAAAAGCTGCACTACGGGACTTTGACCTTTTCACATTACCGGGGTTCTCAAAAGCAAAAGCCGTCATAATTGGGTAAAGTTCAATAGTGGTAAATGGAACAAAAACAAATGTATTTTTTATGTTTTCATTTACCCCCAAAATAGCAACAGGGGGTTACCAATTTAAATCAATCAGCAGCTATATGACTAATTCAATTTCTAAGTAGCTATTGTTAAAACAAGATGCAACACTCCAGCAACCTCAGTATGCACACATACAGACTGAGACGTAACCATGCACAAACGAATAACTTCAAATTGAAATTCAAATGTATAAATCATTATTATAGGATTACTTACACTGTTAATTATTTCACTGTAAATTTACAATAAATAGCAGGATACCAGTTGCATAACTTTCACAGTAAGATACCATATTATTTTTACAGTAAATAAGCTGTTTACTGTGATTTCACAATAAGTATGCCATCATATTACTGTGATTTAGCAGTAAGCTGCTGTATAATTACTGTATTTAACAATGTCTATACTGTGATTTAGCATAAATGATGGACCAAACAAAACTGATAAAAACAATGGTTTAACTTTTATTTTTTAGAAGAAAAATACATTTTAATAACAGGAATAAACAGTGTAACATAAATTAACACTTGGTAACATGAATGAACACTTGGTAACATGAATGAACACTGGGTAACATGAATGTCTGTCAATATGTGTGTGAATGTGTTTACTATGTGATAATGGTACTTGGAAAAATACAATTTAATAACAGGAATAAACACGGGGTAACAGGAATGCGTGTCTATGTGTGTGCACTGTGCATGTGTTTACTATGTGATAATGATACTTCACAACGTAGGAGCTGAAAAGAGAAAGAAGAAGAGAGAGAAGAGAGAGGGAGAGAGGGAAGAAAAGACAAAAAGGTGGGAAAAGTGAGGGTTGCAGGTGTCTCGCTCCTTCCCTTGCAGCTGGCACCTCTATAGTATGGGTTCTGTTCACTATCTACAAAAGATAAGAAAGACAAAAAGTTTAAGTTACTCTGTGGTGGACTGGCTACCTGCAAGTATGGTACTCGCATTGTAAAACTAATCCTAAAATGTCTACAATTTAAGAAATTACAATTGTAAAACTCATGATAAATCAGATAAATCATGTGAATAGTACTATATCAATTAATATTAAATCAACAAACCAGAGGACTCTCTCCTGTTACTTTTGCTCAGTCCTGTTATTTTTCATATGAGTAACAAGACTGAAAGTAACATGACTGAGGTTAAGCAAAAATTACATGACATGCGTACATAGTAATGCAACTCAGTAAGCCAGTAATGTGATGTAAATTTACAATTAAAACTATTGTAAAGTACGTCTGTAAATTTGACGTTTTTATTCTAACCTATCAATAACCTATAACATTGAAAAGGCATGTTTAATTCAAATAAACGTAAGAACAATGAATTTTAGACATTTTGCAGCCTGTCTAAACTCGTAGAACAGATTAAAGGGATAGTTTACCCAAAAACCCATCCTCATTCCAAACACGTTAGACCTTCGTTCATCTTTGGAACACAAATTAAGATATTTTCTGACTCCTCCATGGACAGTAATTTTATTACCACTTTCAAGGCCCGGAAAGGTAGTGAAGATTGTTAAAATAGTCCTTGTGTCTACAGAGGTTCAACCTTAATGTTATGAAGCGATGCAAAAATACTTAAAGGGTAACTAAACCCTAAACCAACTTTTTTTATTTAATGATTTGTAAGAATGAGGCTTTATTAGTGCTGTTCATTGATTCGAGTAACTTTTTTGACATTTGGGTATAAAGTAGGGCTGTCAATCGATTACATTTTTTAATCGCGATTAAACGCATATTGTCATGAGTTAACTCGCGATTAATCGCATTTAATCGCACATTTTTTTTAATTGTTCTAAATGTACCTTAAATTAATACTTTTCAAGTTTGTAATACTCTAATCAACGTGGGCATGGATAAATATAGATGCTTTATGCAAAAGTATGTTTATTATTATTGAAACCATAGTCAATATAGAGCAAAAGGACGAGACATGTTTCAAAGGTCACAGATGTTTTTCAAAGAACTTGTTCATGTCTATTAGACACATAGAAAGAACAAAAAAATGCCAGGTTACCATTACTTCTCTTTCTTTGCACTGAGCAATTAACACAAACATGTTTAGATTTTTGCATGACAGGGCAGCTCTTCTGAAAATACTAAATGTGCATTTATTATTTATTAGCCTATTACATTGTAGTTTGTCTCTCTCTGTGCCCATTTTGATGAAGCTAAATTCACAATAAAACTGTTTTCATTGGTATATTTTACTGTTTCTGTTGTCAAACAACGGAATGAATTTGAAATGGTGACTGAAACGCGACCCATTAAGACATAACCAGCTCTCCCTTCCAAGACGTTAATCTGCACAAAAATTCTGATAATCGAGCCGTCGTCTGGTGAAATCAAATTCACATAAGATAAAGACAATATCTGTGCTCTGATTTTGGCTATACTTGTAAAAATAGTTAAGCACAGATATTATGTTGCTTCTCTGAGTTAAAGCGCTGCTCCTCCGCACGAGACGCAAAGAGAGCGAGCGAGCGAGCGAGCGAGAGAGAGCGAGAGGTGCGCGCGCGTGCTGAGAGAGCAGTACCGGCGGTATCGGTAGATTCTCAGAAACTAAATAAGATTTGGGCGCTTTGTTGAAGGGAAAAAATCGCTAAAAGGGTCTGCAATGTCGCTAAGTTAGCAACACTGTGTATCTCCATTTCTCCAACTAGGGGTTGGGCCATGGGTCAAACAGAAAATACGCGCTGCGTTAATCGCACGTTAAAAAAATTAGTTCCGTTAATATGATTTTGCGTTAACGCGTTATTAACGCGCTAACTTTGACAGCCCTAGTATAAAGTGTTTTGATTTTACAATATATGGTGTAAAAACGTCTGAGTGCTGCCCTCTTAAGGTTGAACGGTGGCTACTGCAGTTGAATTTTCCTATTGGATGTTGCGGTGGCAAGTGACGTAAAAGGTGGCAGGTGACGTAAGCGGGTTCCAGCTCTACCACGCCCCTGGTACGAGCTCACCACGCCCTTGGTATGAGCTAGTGTAGATTTATCTGTGTACAGTGGTCAGGAGGGTACGTAGGTGTAGTGTTGCTGGGTGCAACAGCACTGCTGGACTGCATAACTTTCCAGCAGACTTGGAAAATAGGCGACAGTGTTTGCATGCACTTGGCCTGGAAGACCGTGAGTGTGAAACATGTATTTTTGCGGGATTGCTTCTCCAACGCAATAGAGGTGGAAATGAGCTTCTCCACACAGCTCGCGCTGAAAAGCGACGCAGTGACAAAGCGACGCAGTGACAAACGCTGCTCCTCCTGCATGGACTCCACCACAGCAGCGGCGTCTTGATGTGAGTGATCATATTTAATCACCATTTATGGTTAGGCTAAAGTTATTCCTCTGGGGTCGACAAATGCGTCGGCGCATTTTGCTGGATTTTTTCACATAGCGGCAAAATATGAATATGCCTATATAGAGAGCGCGCGCTATTGACATCAACTTGATAAAACCAGAAAATGACGGGCTCTGATAAAACTCATCAGATGCATATTTACGTCGTCTTGTGAACCTGTGAGCAAACTCCATTTTAGAGTCTGACAGCAGGACTCTCAGGTGTACGCCCCCCGCTCACGGTTCGTCCCCTCTATCTCCGCTGGGGTCTGCCCACTTTTCTAGCATTTTTCAAATATTGACAGTGGGTGGAGTTAGGCTCTGACCAGGGGTTTAGTTACCCTTTAATAGTGCGGAACGCACAAAAAGTATTCTCGTCACATCATAGCAATAAGGTTGAACCACTGTAGTCACGTGGACTATTTCAACAATGTTTTTACTACCTTTCTGGGGCTTGAAAGCGGTTATAACATTGCAGTCTATAAGCGGGATCAGAAAGCTCTCGGACTTCTTAAAATTATCTTAATTTGTGTTGAACAAAATTCTTATGTGTTTGGAACATCATGAGGGAGTGTAATTAATGAGAGACTTTACATTTTTGGGTGACCTAACCCTTTAATAGCTTAAGTAAACATCTTACTGCATAACTAATTCTAGCTTAAAACAGAGACATTGTTTCGTTAGTCTGTTCTGAAGTTGGAACACAACTTACATTAGACTGACATCCATTCAAAGTCAATGAGCTTCCTGATCAGTGTACAGACTTTCTAGTTTATATGTGTCCTCTCTGCCTCTTTGATTTTGTACCTGTCTCTGGGTTGATGCCCAAAAAGCACCTATAAACAAAAAGACAGAGAAGAAAGATGTTAGTTTAATTCAAGTGGGATTAAAAAGGTTTCAGTTCCCAGTCATCACCTAAAGTGGGTCACTGCTGTTGCAGTACTGAGCAAAACTAAAGTTAGCTCAGTTTTAACAAGGTGACATTACTTGGATTCAAATAAAGAGCAACCATTTAAATAACTTAACAGCAACTGAAAAACATTTACATCACAAACACAGTCAAGAATAGTCCTGCAACAAAGTAAGTTAGATGTGTGTGATTTACCCAGGCAAAGCATTTGCACACAACAATTGACATCATTTACACGTACTGTTTGCAGAGGATGGAGGAAGAGCCTGTTGCCAGTCCATCTCCATGTGGCTGTTTCTGCTTGCACTCTTAAGCCTAGAATTATTACCCGTTCACAGACAAAATGGCTCCTAATATCTCTAGATGTCAACCTGTTTTCCTTTAGAATACCTCAGCTAACGTAGCTCCACTAATTCAGTGATAAACACATTTATTTTCCTATTTCTTTTTTATAATAAAATGCACTTTATTTTTTCTGTTGACAGGGCAGACAACGGCTGCTCCGTTTCACATACACGGCAGAAAAATATGGACGAGGCCCAGCTAGCTAACGTTAATAATTTGAGATTAATTTATTCCACCTTTGCACAAATCCACAACACTATAATTTATCTAGTTGATTATAACTGTCATAATACACACATTAAGGCCACAGCTTACCTTATAACTTTATTTCCCGGTGGTAGAAAAATGCTGCGGGAAAAGAGAGAACGCTGTTAGAGTAACGAACGTTAACTAAGAAAAGCATTAAGCAAAGCTAAAGTTCAATTTTTACGGTGTAGCTAATGTGAAGTCTCACAGTTAATAACTTAATACGGTACACATACTAACTTACACTTATTAACACAACAGAACCAACGTCTGTTCATTCAAATTTGCGCGCTCAAACCTAGACGCGAGTCTGCTCCAGCTAAGTTACAAAAACATGAAACAGAACCTACAACTAACGCTAATTTGGTTCATACTTTTAAATAACATGCAATTTCATATTAAAAACAGTCATCAAATTGAAAAAGTTTGAAATTTAAACACTTACCGCTGAATCCGTCGAATGAGACCACGGAGGAGATCAGGGAGCTCAGATGACGCAGTTGCAGCACGAAAATGACGGAATTCACAGTAGTTTCTTGTAAAAGCCCCGCGCCTGCATTATTTTCACAGTAAAAGTCTAAATACGGTATTATATTGTGAAATTTCACAGTTAAAGCCTGTGAAGTGGTAATAATGTAATTACCTGTGAAATATTACAGTTATATCTTGTGAAATCCTGGAAATATTTTACAGTGTAGGTAAGGCAAGAGGACAGTTTAGATCTGACATACCTGTTGACATGCTTACATCCTCACTCAATAACTGATTTTTGTTATTTTTTTACACAAAAAAATCCATAGTGCACCTTTAATGTCATTACTTAAAAATTATGTTTACAAATGCATATTAATGTATAAATAAATGTACATGACTGAAAATACACACTTCAGTTTTTCCAGTCTGCAATGTGGATTACCCAACAGAAAACCAATCTTCACTATTCCTGAGATTTCTAGTTTATTCCCACTCAATAACGTTAGTATCAATTAAAGTCAAATACTCACATCAGTGTGTTAAGTGTACAGTGTTTATCCTGCAGTAGAGGAATAAGCTGTTTCATGTTCCCTATATTACATCCAGTCAGATTCAGCTCTCTCAGGAATAGCGGGTTTTTACCCACAACTCTATTCACATACTGACAGGCTTCATCTGCAGCAGGACCCAAAAACCTGCAGAAGAGAAGATGAAGCAGAACTCAATTTAGTTCTTAGCCAAACTTGGTGAAAAACAGCATTTGATTCTGAAACTGTTAAGGGGTTTGTCTTTATTATTTACGTTAATGCAACAGTGAAATAACATTTCTATAAATAATTCACCTGCATATTATTTAATCATATCTCACCTCAGTGTCTTCAGTTGACAGTTTGGATCCTGTAGTAAATCATTTAGCAGCTTTACTCCTGATTGTCCAGGATCATTTCCTGTGAGATCCAGCTCTATCAGGTGTGAAGGGTTTGATCTCAGAGCTGAAGTCAGAGCTTTATACCCTTCTTCACTGATACTACAGTTTGAAAGTCTACAACAGAAATGAAACATTCAACGGATTAATCAGCTATTCTAGGAATTACCTCAATATCATTTATTATTAATGTGGAATATATTTTGTTCTTTGTACAATAAATTGCAAAATAAACTAATAAAAGTGAACACAAAAGGCACAGAGACAACTCACCAGAGAATCTCCAGTTTACAGTCACTTACAGGGTTTCAAGTATGTAAAACTCAACAGGTGTGAAAGTCTTATCGGACTTTCAACCTTAAAATTGTTGAATAACAAAAAAGTACTGAAATGCCCTAATTAAATCCACACTTAAAACCCAATGAAATGCTGTTGGACCAGGAATGTACTGTTAATACAGGAATTAAAGCCTACAATTTTCATTGAGCTGAAGCAGGTTCTGTGGCAGATTAAAAGACTCCAAGTTAACAGATGGATCTGCATTTTTACTCAACACTGGGGATCGTCACATAACTTACTTCAGTATCTCCAATTTGCAATTGACACTTTTCAGTCCAGCACAGAGCAGCTTCACTCCTGAATCCTGCAGATTATTATGGCTTATGTTCAGCTCTTTCAGATTTGTATCTGATCCAAGAACTATAGACAGAGCTGGGCAGCTTTTGTCTGTTAAGTGACAATCATTTAGCCTACAAGGGAAAATAAATCATATCACAGAACTAGATACATGTAATATATTTGATAAATACAAAAATTACATTTATGGGGCGATTCCACAGTTTCTGTCCACAAGGGGTGTAATGAACAATATAGATTGAATAATACCCAGTTGTTGTCTTTTTTTTTTTTTTTAGTTCACTATTTTGTTAAAGATAGATGTAAGAAATAAAAAAGTTATTTTTATCCCACTAAGCCTTGGCATTATCGTGTAATGAGACTTTATTTTATTTCCATCCCCAGAAATTGCGGATGTCAGGGTAGGACATTCAGTGCATCTGGATTTTTCCTAAGTCATCTCTTTCATTTCCTTTAATAAAATCCTGAATTTTGGCACATAACATTTATTTTTGTGTGTCTTCTACAAAATACTACTATTAACACTGAAAGTAGAATTCCCTTAATCCACCACGATGCAATGGAAACATTTACTAACGTTTGTTACACTTTCTTTCCAAGCAGTTACGCACGTTAAAATATGATTCTAAAGGAAGCAGAGATATAATATTTCCATGTAATTATATCAGTAGCATAACGATAAAACCATCTTGTGTGGGTTAAATTCTCTTATACTACAGGGCCGTTGAATGCTTGAATCTGATTGGTTGACGAACGTTCTAAGGTGTGCATTATTTTCAGGGAAACGCACAGCTAAAGTAGTTCCAGGCAGGTCTTGACCGCATTACAGTTCCATATCACTTCGCGTAGTCAACGGTAATAACGGAAAACAGGATACAATTCATAACAAGAAAAAGCATTTAGCCCCATGCGCTTGATCTGCAATTTTCAATGTCTAGCTTCACAATCAATGGAAACATGCAGTTTAATTTTAATAAATAAAGTATACAGTCCCATCTATAATCAATAAAATTAAACTGAATATATAGGCTAAATAAATGGATAGTCCTGCAGCACGGATTTTTATTGCAGATAATATAACAAATAAATAATCATTGATAGGCCTACTTGTTAAAAGGGCTTTATTGTGTTTCATTTATTTGGCTAGTCTACTGTCATCTTTCAATAATAGAAAAAAAGAATTAACGAATGAATTAAAACGAATTGAATTAATAAATAAATAATAATATTGATGCACATGCTTTTCTGTCTCATTATTGCAGCATCTCTCTCTCTAATAACTGCATTAATAACTGCATAAAGCCGGGGACACACTTTAAGACCGGTTATGAATGTTATTTGATACTTATGATGACTGATCATGCCCAAACGCGTGTTCAGCGCGTTCAGTCTGTGTTCAAAGTCGGTGTTTAAAATCTGCTGCAGTCGATGAAAACAGTCAGAGAATGTGTCAGCTAGTCGTGTGTCCCCAGCATTAGTCTGCTATCAGTGGCTCAAACCTCCGTTACTAACTCTAAAATGACGTTTTGGAATTAGCAACGGAGGCATGGGATTAGATGCGTAAGAAATTAGTCCTACATACAAGAGCGTTTTAATGACAAAAACTTTACAAACGTCTTGAAATACATAATCTGAACAATGTTTCGAGGTGTGGTAACTGTAGTATAAGCGGAATAATTGACTTCAGGCCGTTGAATTATTAGAAAAATAATGCACACCGAGGTGTAACGGCCACTCCGCTTCGCGTCGTGACCGCATTACCACCTCGGGTGTGCATTATTTTTCTAATAATTCAACGGCCTGTCGTCAATTATTCCTTACATATGCGTTGCTACATGATAAATTGTGAATAAATCGGGATAAAACAGGGGCTGAGATTTTCTGTCCAAAAATCATAACGCTCGAACATTTTATTCTGATGCTGAATTTCCATCTCCTAATGTCTCAACGGTTCTCATGTCAGAAATAAGATTGTCTAGGTCACGGTCGCTCTGTGCGGGAGGAAGAGTTAAAAGGATTTTGCGGAATTCGACGAATGTGGATAAGTTTGTGGATTCTGTCCAAAAGGTTACGAACGTTAAAATGATACGAACGTGGTAAACTTTGGTTAAGTAAACATTAAATAGTATCATTGTGGTGAGAAAGGATAAAAGAGTGAGCAAGTCGGATGATTGCGAGTGGTTTCGGACCGAAAGCGTCGTTCATCAAGAAAGAGCATGCATGAATGGTGGTTTTATACATTTTGACAGATTCTGCACATTTTGTTCATAAATTAGACAGAAATTTTCAGTCTGTCCAACTTCCAAAGTTATTTTCTGCGTATTTTTGACTCAATAAGCTGTTCATGAAAGTCAACATCATCAATGACATTTTTCAGTTTTTTTTTTTTTGATGATGATGATGATGATTTTTTTTTCTGTCCAATGTTCGTAAGAATATAGCTTAGGCTGACGAAGTTAACACGTTAATAGTGCATTAACACAATCTGTATGATCTTTAAATTTGATAGTATGATGACAGGTTATTTTAATGTGTTATGAACTTGTTATATTCTTTGCCAGTTTTCATGAAATGGTATTATTTTGTGTTACAGAGGCAATCTTGCAGGATTGTTAAATTTTTTCCGTCCTCGTTACACACGTTATATTCTCTCTCATCAGCTACACCCTGGCCACCTACCCAGCCTGCTCCGCCCTGGCCACTTGCCCAGTTGGCTCTGCCATGGTCATCTACTCTGCCTGCTCCGCTCTGGCTCTTACCGATCTGCCTCAGTCTCCAGTACTGCTTCCACTCCACAGTCCTGGGCCTCTGTCCTACCTCCTGGTCCACCTCCCTTTAGGATTTTTGCTTATTTAAAACCTGTGTATCTACTCACTTTTTGTGAAGACTTGTATGTATTTACTCAGCATTTCTGAACACTCTTCTGGTTTCCTGTTCCATGGTTTTGACTTTTTGCCTGTTTTCTGGGTTAGCCTGCTTGCCTGAGTTTCCTGTTATTAAATGCTGCATTTGGACCCCTAACCTGTCTCAGAGCAATTTGTAACAATTAGAATTCTACTGATTCAGTGACACATTTCCTAGATAAAAAGTAAAATTTAAGGTTGAAAAGTGCTGCTCTATTATCATGATGAGTGTCTTAATGTGGAGAATTAATATTTTGAGCATTTGAGTTTAAGTAAGAGTATATGTTCTTCATAGCAGAAAGAACAATAAGTTTTATGATAACATTGTGTGCTTCTTCCGCAGCTAACTGTGAAGCTTGTTTTGCTGAAAACAGAAATATCTACATAAAACATACATGTAAATATAATACAATATAAGGATTACACTACTTATAATGGACTGCATTATTTAAACAAAAAGATAAATAAAATATGTAATAATTTAACCATAAAGGAGTTATACACTTATTTATTGGTATATGGTTATATTACTATAGATTAGAGGTTTCAAGACACACTTAAAATCAAAGGCAAAAAAAAAGAAAGAAAAAAAAAAGAAAAATGTAAATAAAGCATTTTTAAAATTAAAGTAAAACATGAAAAAAAAAATGAAATTACTTACAGAGCTCTTTTGGAGGTTTTGATCAGTGCTGATAATCTAATGAGACACTCATCTGATTTCTTGAATTTCTGAAGATCAAACTCCTCCATCTCCTCCTCTGATGTCAACAATACAAAGGCCAAAGCAGACCACTGGGCAGGTGAAAGGTCAGCAGATGAGAGACTTCCTTCTCTAAGGTGAGTCTGAATCTCTTTCACCAGACTTTGATCATTCAGTTCATTCAGACAGTAGAACAGATTGATGGATCTCTCTGGAGATAGATTATCCTCTAATTTCTGCTTAATGTACTGAACTACTGCTTTTTTGCTCTGGTCAATGCCATTTTCCTTTTTCAACAGTCCTCGTAAGAGTAGTCGATTGGACTGGAGTGACAGACCGAGTAGGAAGCGAAGGAAAAGGTCCAGGTGTCCATTATCACTCTCGAGTGCCTTGTCCACTGCAGTCTTGAGCAAATCAAACATGGTTTCATTTTTGTTTTCCTGTTCTGTAGACTCATGAACAAACACACTTTTATTGTTGGTGTCTAGAAACAGATGTGCATAAAGAGCTGCAATAAACTCTTGAATGCTCAAGTGAACAAAGCAGTACATGGTACCAAAAATGATCCCTTTTTCCTCCTTAAAGATCTGGGTACACATGCCTGAATACACTGATGCCCTATAGATGTCAATACCACAAGCTTCTAGGTCTGAATCATAGAAGATCAGGTTGTTTCTTTCCAGCTCATGAAATGCCAGTTTTCCAAGTGAAAGGATGGCGTCTTTATCCCAGGAAACATCTGGTGCGTATTTTCCATCATACTTTCGTCTGCTCTGCTGAATCTGAAAGCGGAGAAAGTGTGTGTACATCTGTGTCAGTGTCTTGGGAGTGTCTTCAGTATTTGATTGCTGCAGAGTTTTGGAGGCATCATCAACCTGATTGTTTTTCATTTCAATTATTTTCTCCTCAAAAATGTTCTGGAGAACAGTGGCTGATATCCAGCAGAAGACTGGGATATGGCACATGATAAAGAGACTCTTTGATTTTTTTATGTGATCAATGATTTCTTTGGCCTGATTCCTATCTGTGAATCTTTTATTGAAGTACTCTTCCTTTTGTGCATCATTGAATCCTCTGACTTCTGTCACCCGGTCGATACAGTCAGGAGGAATCTTACTGGCAGCTGCTGGTCTGGTGGTGATCCAGATGAGAGCAGAAGGAAACAGATTTCCCTTGATGAGGTTTGTCAGAAGAACATCCAGAGAGGCTGGTGATGATACATCATGCCAAGTCTCATTGTCCTTAAAGTTTAAAGGAAGACGACATTCATCCAATCCATCAAGGATGAACAGGACTTTGAATTTATTCCTTCTTGTCAGGTTCAGTCTTTTTGTCTCTGGGAAAAACTGACTTATAAGATCTGTCAAGCTTCGTGTTTCTTTCTCCTTTAAGTTTAACTCTCTGAATGGAAGAGGAAATATGCAGTCGATATCTAGATTTTCTTTTCCTTCAGCCCAGTCCAGAATCAACTTTTGCACAGAGATGGATTTTCCGATGCCAGCAACTCCTTTTGTCAGTACAGTTCTGATCTCCTTGTCTTGTTCAGGTGCTTCAAACAATTTTTTGCATTCAACCTGTATCTCTTGTGATTCTTGATGCCTGGAAGCAACTTCAATTTGTCTGACCTCATGTTCAGTATTGATCTGTTCACTACAACCCTGAGTAATATAAAGATCTGTGTAGATGCTGTTTAGAAGAGTGGAGTCACCATGCTTTGCAATTCCTTCAAACACACATTGATACTTCTTCTTTAGGCTATATTTTAGTGGATGAATGAATACCAGCTCATCTAAACACCAGAAAAAAATACTCATATATTTTTATCTGAATTTTTTCCAGTACATTTTATAAATGAAAATATGAAAGATGGTTATAAGTCTCTTACCTTCTAGAGCACAAGCAGCTTCATCTTGCTTCATCTCTTTCAGGAAGTAGAGTGCCAGATCAAGAGCTGCTTCCTTGACACTCCATCTATCCTCATTATAGTCCTTCACTAAGTATTGTGTCTTCTCCTTTTGCAATATTTTCTCAAACTTTTTCAGTTCATTTTGCAGAAATGTTATTATTTTGCCCTCAAGTTCCTACAAAGCGAGAAAAAGGAGAAGCAATTAGTCAGTGGAGACATTGGTAGCACTCTTTGTTTCCTGCTTTCTATTTTCTACTTTCATTATAATTATATAATAATTATACAATATAATTATAATTATAATAATAGCTATTGACTATAAATAAGCTTTTTTTATTTGTTTTGCTCCTTACTACAGTAGTTTCGATTTCAGTCATTTGTGTGTTATAGGCTTTTGGTGTGGTAATCGTTAAGGCATTCACAGCTGTAAAAGTTGATAAGCTGTATATTTATTTGGTATCCGTTCCACTCCAGTGGAAACCCTCATGTTCAGCCTCCTTGTGTGAAGACCAACTCAGCTAAAGACTTGAGACTAGTGGACTTGCGCAGACAACGCACTAAATAGTCTCTCTTTTCCATTTCTGCTCTCATATATTTCCACCCTCTTTTCGCATATTTAACATGCGCTTACAGTACATTAATGTTGTCTCTCAACAACACAAGCAGAAGGCAATTCAATCATGATAACCTGCAAACTATCAGCACCTCTTAAAGTGCATCTGTCTCTATCCCTTTGGATCTCTGGAATTTTCAGTTAGCTGTCAATAAAGCTCAAGTTCATTCCGGCCTTTGCTACTCAGTCAACTCTTAGTATCTTAGACTTGACTGAAACCTGGATTCATCCAGAGGATAAAGCAACCTCTGCCACTCTCTAACAACTTTTCCTTCTCTTACAACCCCGGTCAGTTTGGGAAGGGTTGGGAGTACCAGTAATTTATTTTCTAATAACATCTAAGTTAAGTATGTAACCCCTATAACCTGTTACATCCAAAGTGATCTGACTAATTGAGATCTTGCCGAAGAGACCAATGAACTTCAAGTGTAACTAAATAAGCAAATGTGCAAGATTTGAATTGCATACTCCACCGCGCAGCACAAGTATAAATATGGAAGCGCGTGCAGCACACACTCAGACGTTCAATAATAATAATAATAATAATAATAATAATATGCTTATTTTATATAGCGCCTTTCTGAGGACTCAAGGTCGCTTTACAATAATTACAAATACACATAACATAGAAACATGACATAGAGAGGATACATATAAACTGTGAAAGATAACATAGGAGAGGTATAGTACATATAGAATCAGAACATTCAGGGGTCAGGGAAACAAGTGACAAAAAGATGTGTTTTAATGCAGGTTTTGAAATCTTGTAGTGATGAGATATTGCGGATTTGTTGTGGAATTGAATTCCAAAGAGTTGGTGCAGCGGTGCAAAAAGCCCTTCCACCGAATGATGATAGTTTGTGTCGTGGGATTTTAAACAGACCAGTATCAGATGATCTAAGTGTGCAGACAGGTGTGTATGTATGGATGAGGTCAGAGATATAGTTTGGGGCAAGACCATGGAGTGCTTTGAATGTAATAAGGAGTATCTTGTACTGAATGCGATAGCGGATGGGTAACCAATGTATACTGCGTAAGATGGGAGTAATGTGGGAAGAGTTCTTAGTGTAAGTGAGGACTCTGGCAGCAGAGTTCTGGATATATTGAATTTTATTTAATGATGAATTTGGTAGGCCATAGAAAAGAGAATTGCAGTAGTCAAGCCATGAACTGATGAAAGCATGAACTAGGGTCTCACCATCACTGATGGTAAGAAAAGGACGTAAGCGTACAATATTGCGAAGGTGGAAGAAGGCAGATTTAGTGAGAGAGGAGATGTGAGGAAGAAAGGAAAGAGAGGAATCAGATTATACCCAGGTTTTTGACAGTGGCGGAAGGTTGAACCAGAACTCCAGCAATATTGAGATTGTCAACACAGACCCGGGATGTAGTTTGAGGTGAACCAATAGTAAGTAAATCTGTTTTGTCTGTGTTGAGTATGAGAAAATTACTGGTCATGCAAGCATTTACTTCATTAATACAAGCTGATATGGAAAGTGTTGGGAAAGGAGAATTGCGTTGGGAATGGATGTATAGTTGGGTATACTGGTGGAGCCAGAGTCAGTGGCCACAAGGAGATCATTAACAACCTTAAGAAGTGCAGTCTCAGTGCTGTGAAGGGTGCGAAAACCAGATTGAAAACATTCATAAAGGTTATTGGATGACAAGTGAGTTTGAAGTTGAGCAGCAACCACTTTCTCAAGCAGTTTTGAAAGAAATGGTAAATTAGAAATAGGTCGGTAGTTGGCCATGTCATAGGGGTCGAGGCCAGGTTTCTTTAGGACAGGAGTGACGGCAGCAGTTTTAAGTTCCAGAGGAACAACACCAGTGCTTGGAAGATGAGTGATGAGAAGTGAAATCGATGGTGAAATAACAGGTGCACATTTTTTGAGTAGTAGGAGCAGGATCAAGATGACATGAAGATGAGTTAGCTTTGTTAATTAGCTCAGAGATATAAGCAGGGGTTGGAGGGGCAAAAGCAGTGAGAGTACCAAGTGTAGAAGAGGTGGGGAAGACATGTGTAACACTAGTAGAGGTAGTGGATGGGAAGAGAAAATAAATTCTATCAGTCTTACTTTGAAAGAAGTGCAGAAATGACTCACAGAGGTCTGCGGAGTTACTCATAGCGGGTGCCGGAGGGTTGGTGAGTTTGTTGACTATAGAAAACAGTGTTTTTGGTCGAGAGGATGCATTGTTAATGATGGTAGAGTAGTAACTAGAGGATGCAGTATTTATAGCAGACTTGTAGAACTGAATATGGTCATTGTAAGCAGTAAGGTGAACAGTTAAACAGTTTTCCTGTACAGGCGTTCAAGACGACGACCAGCTGTTTTAAGATTGCGAAGTGCTGGGGTAAACCAGGGAGACGTGTGCGTAGAAGGCACAAATCTACTTTTAAGAGGGGCGTGGATATTGAGGGCAGTGGAAATACAGGCATTATATTTGGTAGGATATTAAGTGAGCTTGTGTGTTCAGTGATGTCAGAGAGATGAGTTTGTACAGATTCAGAAAACAGTATAGGATCAACACAATTTTGGTTACGGTATGTTATAGTGGATTTAATCCCTGAGGCGGGGAAGAGGCATTTCACATTTTAGTTCAACGAGGATGTGATCAGACAGTCCAATCTGAGAACCAAGCACGGAAACATTATGTAAACCAGTAGTGCAGACGAGATCAAGTGTGTGACCTTTTGAGTGCGTAGCAAAATCGACATGTTGTACAAGATTGAAACATTTAAATACTGACAAGAGTTTGCGTGATTCAGCACAATCGGTATCAACATGTATATTTAAGTCACCAAGTAATATAACACATTGAGATAAGACAGATGTGAAAGGGTTAACAGTTCATGTAGTTCACTGAAAAGTTTAACATAGATTTAGGTGGACGATACAGGAGAATCAAGAGCATTGGAGATGTGCCAGAAACTTTGAGAACTAAATATTCAAAGGTTGAAGTCACATGAAAGTCAATAATAATAATTCATTACATTTTATATAGCGCTTTTCTCGGCACTCAAAGCGCTTCACATAGATGGGGGAATCTCCTCAACCACCACCAATGTGCAGCATATAGTTTTGACAGAAATGCTGTTGCGATAAACAGCAGCCAGGCCACCACCCCTTGATGTCAGACGAGGTTTGGCCAGGTAGCTGTATCCAGAGGGAGTGAGTAGATTAAGGTGGAAATAGTCATTAGGAGTTTGCCATGTTTCAGTGAGGAGCAAAAAGTCAAAGTTTTTCTCAGTTAGTAGTGAGCAAAGAACAGTAGCCTTATCAGTGAGAGACCGACAGTTAACCCTTGTGCATCCTTGAGGACATTTTTGGCTTTTTCAGTTTTGTTTTTTTGATCACTTTGCCTGTGTTAATGCTAACTGCATAAAATTTGGCACGGGTGTGTATTTTTATTGGAATTTTACTATTTCATCATCATTTTCTTTAAAAAATCTATTTTGCACTAGTTACACAAAATACTTCCTCTCAGGACCTTAAGGACAAAAATGTCCCCATTGAAACCCATTAAAACTGCATTTTTTAATCCCTGTGCCGTTTAACTATAAAATGATGCAATCTTTTTTAATAGGCTTTCATTCTGTTGGCAGGGCTTCAAAATTGACATTTTTACCATTTTTTATCAGATGGTGCCATTTTTTCAGGTTAGGCCTATAAAGCAAATACTCGCTTTATTCCTGTTTTCTGCTTCGGCATATTATAGAGCCAACTGGATAAATTATGCAACGATAATTGTGTGGGTTTGTTGGTATGGATGTCTAAGTGTGGTTGGTATGTGTGTTATAAAAAAAAAAATGTGTTTGTGTGCATGTGTGTGCTTGTAATATTTGAGAGAGAAAAACTCAACTGCAAATCCAATCACTGTGTTCACCAGTGGAGTTTTGCTGGCATCCAATGGGGAAAGTCTGGTACTGCGCCCAAACAAAATCTTACTGAAAGCTCATTTTTTGAGATATCATCCTCAAATTTGGAACACAACCTGTTTAGATTTATGGCTTTGAATTTATATCAGTTTTAGAGTTCCAAATGTTTCATAAAATATATATTTTATATAAAATATTGATTATAATGTTCATAAATATTTTTCATAAACTTAAACTTAAACATTTTTTTGGTTGCACTTTTTTTCAATTTTTTCACTTCAACAACAATCTGCCAAGGGTCTTCTTTAAAATGAGACCAAACTTAAGTATTTGCTCCCAAGCATAACATTTTTATGAGAGTTTTTTTAACTTGGACATTTTTGTCCCTTTTGGACCTATGAGTAAGTTTTTTTTATTTTTTTTATGTTAACTGCATTAATTTTGGCACAGGTGTCTATTTTTATTGTAATTTTACTATTTCACCCCCATTTAATTTGAAAAAAAAAATGTTGCACTAGTTACACAAAATACTTATATATATTTTATATAAAATATTGATTATAATGTTCATAAATATTTTTCATAAACTTAAACTTCTATAAAAAAAATTGGTTGCACGTTTTTCACTTTTTTCACTTCAACAACAATCTGCCAAGGGTCTTCTGTTTAATCCCACCGGTCACAAAAGTGACCGTCATTTTTTTTTCCATTTCTAAGGCTATAAAAAATTTACTAAATGATCTATCAATGCATTTCCAGCAGATATTGAAATAATAAAGGGTCTCAATGAAATATGTGCAATGTCGCATGTTTACTGTAAATTGTCACATGACCAGAGCTGTTTACTTCCTGTTTGCGCCAAGAGAAGAGGATGGCAGCAAGAAAGCTCCCAAAGAATATGTTAGTAAAGTATGTTAACATAAAGATAGGACATAGATTTTTGGTACATGTCATGTTTAAGGTGTCTAGTATTGATATATGCATTTGCAATTACTCAACTTTTT